>VZRS01009253.1:31554-63861 GCA_013398055.1 Ifrita kowaldi
TGGGGGTCGGGCTGCTGAGGGGCCGGGATGCTACGGGGCAGGGGTCGAGATGCTGCGGAATGGGGGTCGGGCTGCGGCGTCTGGATACTGCGGGATGAGGGTCGGGATGCTGAGGAGTCGGGATGCTGCGGGGCCGGAATGCTGCGGAATGGGGGTCGGGCTGCGGCGTCTGGATACTGCGGGATGAGGGTCGGGATGCTGAGGAGTCGGGATGCTGCGGGGCCGGAATGCTGCGGAATGGGGGTCGGGCTGCGGGGTCTGGATGCTGCGGGGTCGGGATGCTGCGGAACGAGGGTCGGGATGCTGAGGGGTCGGGATGCTGCGGGACCGAGGGCGGCGCTGGGCAGCCGCGGCCCCCGCCGCAGGCACGGTCCGACCCTTCCCGGTCCGACGGAAAGCGCTGGAGAACGGGAGCAGGACGGAGCTAGGAGGACCCCGTGTGACCGACGATCCCAACTACAGGCGGTGTAATTCCCTGTGCGGGTGCTGGGAACAACTTCTCTGAGGGCTCCTGCTTGCTTGTGGCTTTTTAAACTGTTTCACTGCGTCCCTTTTTCTTTTTAGAGGAGAAAGTACCAAGGAGGCCTGGGCCGCCTCTGAAGTGTAACTGGATTTGGTTTTCTCCTCTGCTTGGAAGTGGGAATGTGGCAGTGCCTGATGTGCAGCAAGGGCATGAACTACAAGGGGATGCCCGGGGTCTGCCCCCAGGAGCAGGGCAGGGCATCATCCCCTCGGCCCTGCCCCAGCACTCCTCTGTGAGCAGGGAATGTGACCAGGAGAAGGTGCCAGCCCTGGCCTCCCTGAAGAGAGGACCGTGGTAGTAATGTCCCCCAGCCTCCTGCAAGGTTCCCATCCTGTCCTCAGGCTGCAGAGTTTGGGAACAAGCAACTCTAAATGAGTGAGGTTGGTCCTGGAGTTTGGCCCAAGGCTTGGGAGCTACTGGGGAGCTCTCAGAGCACCAAGGACACAAAAAAACCAAGGACAGCCTCACTTTGATATGTTCACATGTGCACAAACATACAGTGAAAATAATGATTATATTATAATGTATAATAGAATTACTGCTGGATCAATCTACATATTCTATACTGAGCAATTACATTTGTATATGGTTACAATACTTAATAGACATTTGGCTTATGTGTGTCTACACACGTGTGTCTGCACACCATCCCATTCATTATATAAATACTCACATATCCCCCAGCATAAAAGAGAGAGTACCTTCCCTTGTTGCACTGATGAGCTTTGCCACAGTCCAGGGTGGCTCGGCAGTTAATGAAGAGCCAGCCCCTTCCTCCCAGTGCCTCCAACAGCTCCAGTCTTTGGAGTGTGGTGGGCACTCTGCCTGTGCTGTGGGTTTCCCATGCTGTGGTGCTGCTGTCCCCATCCCTCATGGCTCATGTGAAGCTGTTGAGTTTCTCCTTCCAGTGGAATAAAACGGAGCTTCAGTGATCAGGAGGTTTCCTTCCAGAGCTTGCTGTGCTCCACAGATTGGGTTGTTTACCAGCTGGAGGATTAAATAGACTTTCATTGAAGGGGAAAAAAAAGGGTGTTCCAGTATGTCTTGGAAGCAGTGTCTCCCTTGAAGGAGGCTTTTCAGACTTACTGTGTTTGCTGGCTGGCACTTTGCTTGTCCTTGGTAAGGAAGCTCCATCTCACAGAGAGTTTCTGGAAAATTACTGTGCTAGGATGGAGGCAGTAAGTGGAAGCAGTGGGGCAAGAAAAATAAATGGTTTGACTGTCCCTGAAAACAAACCCCCGTTCCCATCTGCATCTACAGATTGTGACAGCCCCTTCTTTGCCTGCAAAGAGAAACCCTTATGCACCCAGGGATGGGGGAACCCCTGACCAACCTTCCTCCCTAGTTCAGCTGGGGTCTCCCCAGGGTCCCAGCAGCCACCCCAGCACCCCAACACATGTGGTGGTGCAGGACAGGCACCCACCCCCACCCAAACTCCAGTGCTCTTCCTCAGTCCCCTTCCCACAACACTGACATGAACCTGAGATTTAGTTTACTGGGGGACAACCAGTGGCTTATAGGAGCCAGCCTACCTGCACTGCTAATACAGTGGGAAATAAAACCATGGGACACTAGGAAAAATTGTATTGTTTCACTGCCCACTACTAGAGTCTAGATCAGCTGGCTGATGGCTGCACAGAGCTCAAAAATAGCCAGTCTCATTCTCTGCCAACACTCCACGTTTTCCTTTATTCTCTCTAAGGATTACAACAAGGTAAGCCTTCCACTAGCATCTCACAGCACTGGATGGGTTTCTCAGGCCAGGACCAGCACTGAGCCCAAAGGGGCAGTTCAGCAGCTAAGGACTAAAGAGCAGCAAGAAAGAAGTTCTCTTCTCCCATCTCCTCCTTTTTTAAGGCTATTGCTTATTTGGGAGCCATGAGGACTAAATGCAAATGAAAGCCACTGTCAGCTGAAACTGAGGTGCTGGTGACTCTGGTAGGGTGGGTCCAGCCCAGTGAAAATCGGGGCACAGTAATGACACAGACACAGCAACAGAGAAGCCAAACCCACTGCTGGCAGTGACTTTCCTGCTGGGTTAGATTGAAGACAGAAATCCCTATGAAATGTCCCCACCCTGTCTGGGCTCTGCTACCCACACAAGTCTGCTCTGAAACTGAAATTTGTGGAGGAAAAGGGAGGAAAACAACCCCCTCCCAAATCTCCTCCCTGACAAAATCACTCCAATACAACACCACAGGGAGCATAAAACCAGGTAGGGCCTGCTGTGATGTACTGAAAGTTCTTAAAAGCTGAGGAGCCTGCAGGTATTTAAGCATCAAATTTCTGCTTTAAAGGGGCAGGAAGGGGGAGGATGCCTGGACAACTCACAGGCTTCTGGCCCTGCTGGGGCAGTTGGTGCCAGGGGACAGAGCAGTGCTGCCCACTCACTGGAAGGGCTGGGGGTGCTTTCTTAGAGGAGCAAGTTCAGATGGAGTTACAGGAATGCTGATCCAAGCTGTGCTCCAGGGTTACATATAAGCTTTGTTAGCAAAGGCCCTTTCTCATTTGCACAGAGAAGAGAAAAGGAGGAAAGAGAAAGAGTAAACAGGCTGAGCAGCCAAATAACTAGCCTCTCACTGCCCTTAAAAAAAAAAGGAAAAAAATCCCCTTTTATTGAAACCATTTCCTTTGGTTATATCATTTCTCTTGAGGCTGGAAGCAATTTTAAGTCTTAAGTGCCTTGCCTGCACTAAGTGCACGGGCACGAGGCTGATGCTTGGCTGCCCACCAAGGGGTGCCCTGGAGAGCAGCACGTCTTGCTGTGCCCTCTGCCATCTCCCCACATCAACTCTGAGCCCCAGTGCCTCCTGCAAGGGGGAAACCCCCAAGCCCAGCATGGGCAAGGTGCAGCATCAGTCGCCTTGGTGCAGCTGCGTCCCACAAGTAGGACACAGATGGCATCCATTACTTGTTCCCATCCATGTCCTCTGTCAACAGTGACAAGCAGATTAAGCTGAGTTCTGCCCAGAAATCCCCTGATGAAGGGACATACCAGTGCCAGGGCTTTGCTGCAAGCACACAGCAGAGAAGCAGCCGTGTGTTGGGCACTGGGATTTGATGCTGGAGGAGGGTGACTCGGGTCCCTTGTGGTCTGCACCAGCCACCCGCTCCAGTCTAGGTCTTTTGCAGGATTGGAGGAAGCAGGGGCAAATCTGTATTATTAAGAGAAAAGCAGAAAGAGTTTCATGTGTTCAGAATCCTGTAGAGGGCTGGGGTGTCCCCAGCAGCTTGGCTTTAGCACCAGCCTCACCTGATTCACAAGACCAGCAAAAGCACCAAACTCCAGAGAGGACCTCTCTGAGGTGGGGGCAATGCAGCAAGGAGGAGGAAACAAGGAGGCAGGAGTAGCTATTTGCCAGGACTGCTCAAGCCAGTGCCCAATTGGAGCTAATAAAGGTTTACAGAGTAAAGCACTAAGCTCAAGTTATTAAAATATATATGTACGTGTCATCTAATGCAGCCCCTCAAACCGGGACTGGCAGTCAGACGCTTTGCTTTCCCCCCAGGCCCCCTCAGCTGCTGCTGCTGCTGCTGCAGTTCTCACCCATGGGTGCTCTGGCTGAGCAGAGCCGACAGCACAGAGGCTGCAGGGGAAGATAAAGCAGCGAGACCCGAGCCAGGGCAGCGTGTGCCTCGCGTGCTGAAACCTCCCTGCCGGGGAGCTGCCGTGCACAGCCTCTCCAGCTCAGCAGCGTGGGGCAATGTGTCCTTCGTGACAAAAAAAGGAAGAGGAAGCTTGGAGAAAGGGGAGACAACAGTTTATTTCTTTCTCAGGGAGTGTTTTTCGCCATGCCTGGCAGCCCAGAGCTGAACAGCTTTTGCTCTTAGGGACCTTCAGCCATGTGTGAAACCCAGGCAGGGGCTTCAGCTTTGCAGCAGCTCTGGGACACCAGAGCAGAACTGGCAGCAAAGAAACACCCAAGGCCAGCAGGCACCCAACACAGCTCAGATTTGTGTTTTAGAGCTGGCAGGTCCTTGAATAAGGCATCTGTCTGCCAGCAGACTGGGGAACTTGACCTCCCCTTTTCCCTTCTCCAACAAGAAGGCAGATAATTAATAAAGGTGAGGCCTAGTGACATTTTTCAAAGGTTTGATCCATATCCTCGACTCCCAGCTCTTCAGCATCTTATTATCTAGAGGACTCTATTGCTTCCTCAATTTCAGTGAGAATTGGCTGCTTTCAGCCCCACAAGCCTCCATGACATGTCCCTGGTAGCACCAGGTTGCCACCCTGGAGCAAGGACCTGAGGAGTCACTGGCCACAACCTTGTGCCTGATCATCATCCAGACCAACACAGGCGGCTTCTGGACTCATCCCAGAGCAATTGTTAATGAGTGGCTGGCAACTGTGGGAGAGGGAAGGGGCTTTAGTTCTAACTTGAAACATGTGGGTGGCAAAATGTTCTTGGTCAGGAAACACTGATTTTCCTGAAGCCCTATTAAAATTGTGTTGTCCAACTCTAAATGGGTAAGAAAGAAGCAACAAGTTCTACCTGACAAGTTAGAGCTAGAAACAGGCTAGAAACTAGAGCTGTGGCAAGAAAAAAGCAACCCGCAAATCCACAGCATTACTTTTTTTTTTACCTACTTTATTTACCTGTGGGTTTCTATAAACATTTTAACTACGGGACATTTCATAAACCATAAAAACAAACCTTCCTGCCCCCAAAATGCAATCTAACCAGCTTTTTGGTCAGACACCAGCAATGCTGCCAGGGCAGGTAGGTGGTATCCCTAGATAACCTCCCTCTGGCCATGAGCCAACAGCTCACTGCCTCAGATCCTGAGCCTTTGAGCAATGGAGAGGAGACAAGTTTTGGTTGCTCTCCTACTCCAGGGATTCAGCAGGAGGAAAGTGGGCTGAATCAAGAATTTCCCTTGATGGAAAGTCAGAGTCCGATGGAGGGGCTGCGACATCCACTTGCAGGATCAGACACAGTGACCTTGGTGGGCTTTGGAGCAGCCTCGAGGCCGTGCCAGTGCGGGGGACTGAAACCACGGCCCAAATGCTCCTTCCTTCCCATGGCCCAAATGCTCCTTGTTGCCTTGTTTGCCAGGTGCAGGTGTGAGCAGCAGGTACTTCTTAAAACCGTCTCGCTCACTTGCCAGGGCACGAGTTTGTGGGTGCTGATTCCTCGGGGTGGGTGAGCCCGGCTTTAAGGCACCATGGGGAGGGCAGGTGGGGTGTCGGGGTGCCAGAGGAGGCCCAACCCAGCGACCGATCGCCAGGAACCCCGATGTCCTGAGGAAAGCACCGTATCACACGAGTGATGAGAGCAGCACGTGGACTCTCAGTTGCCCAGGTTCATGTCTGTGCCGTGGATGAGCCAGACCAGGCGGAAACAGATGGCCAGGAATCCAGTGCCCAGGAGATCACCCAGGGCAGTGAGGTAGGGGATGGAGAAATTATCCGGGTCCAGAGCCTTCCTCCACATCAGGCGCACGATCAGGTCGGCCACGTAGAGCAGGATCCCCACCTGAGAGAGGCAAGACAGGCCCTGCTGTGAGGNTCCTTCGTGACAAAAAAAGGAAGAGGAAGCTTGGAGAAAGGGAAGACAACAGTTTATTTCTTTCTCAGGGAGTGTTTTTCGCCATGCCTGGCAGCCCAGAGCTGAACAGCTTTTGCTCTTAGGGACCTTCAGCCATGTGTGAAACCCAGGCAGGGGCTTCAGCTTTGCAGCAGCTCTGGGACACCAGAGCAGAACTGGCAGCAAAGAAACACCCAAGGCCAGCAGGCACCCAACACAGCTCAGATTTGTGTTTTAGAGCTGGCAGGTCCTTGAATAAGGCATCTGTCTGCCAGCAGACTGGGGAACTTGACCTCCCCTTTTCCCTTCTCCAACAAGAAGGCAGATAATTAATAAAGGTGAGGCCTAGTGACATTTTTCAAAGGTTTGATCCATATCCTCGACTCCCAGCTCTTCAGCATCTTATTATCTAGAGGACTCTATTGCTTCCTCAATTTCAGTGAGAATTGGCTGCTTTCAGCCCCACAAGCCTCCATGACATGTCCCTGGTAGCACCAGGTTGCCACCCTGGAGCAAGGACCTGAGGAGTCACTGGCCACAACCTTGTGCCTGATCATCATCCAGACCAACACAGGCGGCTTCTGGACTCATCCCAGAGCAATTGTTAATGAGTGGCTGGCAACTGTGGGAGAGGGAAGGGGCTTTAGTTCTAACTTGAAACATGTGGGTGGCAAAATGTTCTTGGTCAGGAAACACTGATTTTCCTGAAGCCCTATTAAAATTGTGTTGTCCAACTCTGAATGGGTAAGAAAGAAGCAACAAGTTCTACCTGACAAGTTAGAGCTAGAAACAGGCTAGAAACTAGAGCTGTGGCAAGAAAAAAGCAACCCGCAAATCCACAGCATTACTTTTTTTTTTACCTACTTTATTTACCTGTGTGTTTCTATAAACATTTTAACTACGGGACATTTCATAAACCATAAAAACAAACCTTCCTGCCCCCAAAATGCAATCTAACCAGCTTTTTGGTCAGACACCAGCAATGCTGCCAGGGCAGGTAGGTGGTATCCCTAGATAACCTCCCTCTGGCCATGAGCCAACAGCTCACTGCCTCAGATCCTGAGCCTTTGAGCAATGGAGAGGAGACAAGTTTTGGTTGCTCTCCTACTCCAGGGATTCAGCAGGAGGAAAGTGGGCTGAATCAAGAATTTCCCTTGATGGAAAGTCAGAGTCCGATGGAGGGGCTGCGACATCCACTTGCAGGATCAGACACAGTGACCTTGGTGGGCTTTGGAGCAGCCTCGAGGCCGTGCCAGTGCGGGGGACTGAAACCACGGCCCAAATGCTCCTTCCTTCCCATGGCCCAAATGCTCCTTGTTGCCTTGTTTGCCAGGTGCAGGTGTGAGCAGCAGGTACTTCTTAAAACCGTCTCGCTCACTTGCCAGGGCACGAGTTTGTGGGTGCTGATTCCTCGGGGTGGGTGAGCCCGGCTTTAAGGCACCATGGGGAGGGCAGGTGGGGTGTCGGGGTGCCAGAGGAGGCCCAACCCAGCGACCGATCGCCAGGAACCCCGATGTCCTGAGGAAAGCACCGTATCACACGAGTGATGAGAGCAGCACGTGGACTCTCAGTTGCCCAGGTTCATGTCTGTGCCGTGGATGAGCCAGACCAGGCGGAAACAGATGGCCAGGAATCCAGTGCCCAGGAGATCACCCAGGGCAGTGAGGTAGGGGATGGAGAAATTATCCGGGTCCAGAGCCTTCCTCCACATCAGGCGCACGATCAGGTCGGCCACGTAGAGCAGGATCCCCACCTGAGAGAGGCAAGACAGGCCCTGCTGTGAGGCAGCGGGAAGGCAACGCACAGAAACCCTCGGCTCACAGCCAAAGGGATGTGGCCATGGCCAGGGTACCAGAGCTACCAGGGATCACTGAGCGCCCACACCTTCCCCAGAGAGCCGGTGTTCCTCAGTGGGATGGGGTGGGATGGGNGTGCTGGGATTTAGGGAATTCTGGGTGTGCAATAAAGGCTTTGCATTTTCCCATCTTGTGTGCGAAGTCCATGCCCTTGCGTGAGCACTGCACCAAAGGTGTGGTTCCTACCTCCCATGCCTTGAACGGGACTGCTCCCACTCACTCCACCAGATGAAGGGTTCCTCTGAATATGCAGGCAACCCCAAAGGACAAGTTCGTAGCCAGACTTTTTTCTCTTCAACCTTCTTTTTTCCATTAGAAATTCAGATCATGTCTACTTTGTTCTTCCTAAAAGTCTCAGTGGACAACTGGAGTTTGAGGCAGTTTTTACATCAAAGCTACCCCAAGCAGAACTGACATGTTACAAAAATAAAATAATTTCTTTTTTTCATCTCAACATTTTAAAAATCTTTGTTGTGATTTCTTTTAATTCTTATTTCATTCCCAATTCTGATAAACAGATGGAGGAAAAAAATTCTTCGGTTAAAGATTAAACACTGTCTAGTTAATTGAATTAAGAAGGGAGAGAGAATTTGCACCCTACATCTGTGGTCCCTCCATGGGAGACCATAGCACATCAGGAACCAAAGCCTGAGGCAGCATTTCTAAAGGTGAAAATTGCAAGCTGGGTTGGGGAGAAAGGGAGGAGGAGAGATGGGGGAAGCAAATTAAATAACAGAATCACAGAAACTAAAGCTGACTGGAAACTTGGGAGTTTTACAAAGATCATTTGTCTTCCTCAATTCAGGATCAAATACATCCACATCTTTCCTGATGGAAAATTTGTTTAACTTGTGCTAAACAACCCGCAGAGATGGAGATGCCACACTCTAAGCAATCAGCCCCATGGCGTTTTTTCCCCATTTTTGTTTTTCCCAAGGCCCAACATAAATCTGCCTTTTTCCATTTGAAATCCATGATTTCATATTTCCTCCCGTAGTGACCACACAGCAAATGTTATTCTGTCCCTCCCTACAGAAATTTGGTAGTTTAAAGGTGTTTTAACCAGATTTTTCTCAAGCCTCTCTACTTTGGACTAATTAACCCCAGTCCATTCAATCACTCCTCTGAGGTCATGTTTTCTGGGCCTCTGATCTTTCTGTTTGGGCTTCCTCCAACTGACCCAAACTTTTCCCACCCCTTCTTTCTTACTGTCTTTCTTTATAAAGTATAACAGAGGGGAAGAAAGGACCAGGCTGAGTGTATTCTCCTCCTCTGGCCTCCATGGGAATCTTTCAGGGTCAGTGGTGTTGCTGGGATGCTGTTCTTTATGCTGTCATTTATTCTTCGTATTTTCATGCTTGGCTTTGGTCGAGGAGTTACCTCGATGCATAAAGAGAAGAATAAATATTTTCCTTTAGAACTATGGCTGTGCTGCTGGGCTTAGGGTTGTGCGAAGGTCGAGAAAAACTGATTGTTTACATACACAAGGCAGTCACCCTCAGACACAAGGCTGCTTGTAAGGCAAAGTGAGAGTCAGCCACCTCACCGTGCAAATTAATTAATCCCTGATTTAAAAGGGCAAGTGAAGTCAGAGCCTCTGTGAGTTCAGGCAACAGCCACATGCATTTCTGAGTGAGAAAAATAAAGTTTACAGGGCAGGAAAAACAGCAAAAGGGAACAAGCAGGACAAATCAGATGATCTGCCCATTGCCTACCAGGAACTTTTACTTTTGAGGAAGAACTGCTCAGGGCCTGGGTTTTCCCTTTGGTTTTTACCCACATGGCCCTGCCCTGAGGGATTCTCTAGGTCTTCACCATAATATGTGACACTAGTTTCCAAAAAGAGTGGGGAAACCTGCTGGCTGGAGTTCACTGCTTCTCACTTGTCCCTTGCTGGGGTGACTAGAGGCAGCCTAGAAATAGTCAGAGCTTAGAGACTGAAGGAGTGAACATTTTAAAACAAGGTACTTCCTTGCTAAGTGTGTCTCTGCACACTCACTGGAGCTCAGTGGATGTTGAGAACTTGTTCCTCCTCTCACCCTAAAGCACAGTCGTGCTCATGTGGGAAACCAGAGCCTGGCAATTTGGGTGGAGTATTACTGGACCTACAGAAGGTACATGATGCTTGGTAGAAGCACACCTGAGATGGCAGGAAACAGAGGCTGCTGCTGGATGTTTTACTGTGACTCCTTTTTAACCTGGAGAATTGCTGGTTTTATGTTATCTGATAGGTCCCTTTTGGATGAGAGTTAGGGGTTTACCTGCAGCAGAGCAGCGGCCAGATAGAACATCACAAAGGTGAAGGACAGGGACGTGTGGCCTCCCTGCAGCAGATGGATGGTGTAGAGGAACACGAGGTGCCCTGGGATAACCAGGAGGAACAGGACCCGGGCTGACTTGGAATTCACCCCTGCAGAGCACAGAGACAGAAACAGGGGTAACAGCAGCTGCAGAGGGTGGGGGAGGACAGGACACAGTGCATGGTTTAATGCATTGTCCCCTCCCACCAACCACACTGCTAATGCCTTCTCTGGATCACACAGACAGGGGAAGCATCTGCAGGATCAGCCCAGCAGCTTTGTCTAGCACTGAAACTACATGCCAAAGACTTTGTGCTCCGTGCTCATCCACTCTGATTCTTGCAGACACTCCTCTCAGCTGCTCTCTGCCTCTCACAACTTCTGCTCTGCCTTGCTGCAACAGATTTTCCCACTTTATAGTTTGATCTAGCACTAACTCTCAACAGGGAAAATCAAGAGGAACTCTATAAAGACAACAGACCCAAAATCGAGTTTTGCTGATGCTTAAGTATTCCCAGTGCTGAAGATAAAGGAATTGCTGATTTTCAGTAAGATTATGGTCTATTCACCGCTCTGTCCACAGGTGATGGCTCTAGGCTGGCCATTAAAATGACTTTCTGTTAGATCAAATCTAAGATTCTTTTTCAATTACTTTCTTTACTGCTCCCTGAAGGCCACTTTCTTTGCATGCCAGTGAGCAAATATGCCATAAGCCTTTTTTTCACGCTGCAAAGATGTTCCCTCTCTGATCTGAGCACTCTCTGTGGAAGGGGGAAGTTCTGCCTTTGTAACCCACCTAGTCCTTCACCAGCCAGGCTTGGGCAAGGAGCTATCTGTGATGACAGGCCTTGACACATGGACACCAAGGATTCAGGGTCTACCTGATGAGAAGAATGTGGTGCATGGGTTGGGCCAATTCTGCCTCATCTTGTACGGCAAAACTCCAGGCATGCTCCAGAAGTGCAGGAATGTAGAAATTCGGCTGGCTTGGATGGCAACCAGATTCCCTCCAACACCTGTGAGGCCAAAACACAGAAAACCTGTAAACCAGCTTCACCACAGCAGGAAACAACAGCCTAAAACCTAACCCAAGGTGAGTCGATCTGCATCCACTGAGAGCAGCAGCGAGAGAAAGAGAAAACCTGATCCCTGCATCCCTAGTGGTGCTGCACTATTCACTTTGCAGGAACAGCTCTTAAAATATCAGGAAGGCTCCAGTAATTGTATCCTTCTGACTGCTGACTGAAAACATTTTCCCTTTCTCCCCAGCACTGGATGTAAATGCCACGTGGCCTCTGAAGAGGATGTAATTGCACCTGGTTTGACACAGTCTGTGAACAGCACCTGGGGAAAGCAGTGCAGATGCTGCTCATGGCCACTTCTTGGATTTACTCACTCAGAGAACCATTATTGTTTAAAAGACAACAAACATCACAGAGAATGATTGTATGTCTGTCTGAAGGTACCTAACACACTTGTTAAATGAGAAGGAATCATGAGAATGAATTAGAACCCAAATATGTTAGCTAATCAAAGTAAATTAATTCCTTCCAGCCTGATTAATTCTAGCAAACATGAAACAGCCCTACATTTTCCAGTAGAAAATAGAGGGATAATGATCTGTGGAGCAAACCTCCACCACCCTAAGTATTTTCAGGGTGGAAATGCCACAGGAAAGAGAACGGTGAGCCAGATGCTACAGGCTTCTCATGTTTTCCCTTCCTTGGAGAAGAAATCATCATTAAACGTGAGATTTTCCAGATGGGAATCAAAGTGAAAATACTCAGGCTGTCTTATTGCAGCTCAAGATGGGACCTGAGCCATGCACTGCCATGCTTTGCACATGCAGAGTGAAGAGCTGCCTGTGCAAAGACACAGAGCGACCTCTGGGTCAATCATTGCTCAGCTAAATGGCTGTTGACTTTCCCAAGCAGGCTCCTGGCTAACCCTGCTGGAAAGGGTTTATCAGCAAGGTGGTTGTCTTTATGCAGATCCAGTAAGGTGGCAGCTGGGTGACACCCTCTGGCACTGCAACAGGACACCATGCTTTGGGGGTGACATGATGCCAAGCCTGCCCTAGGAACCTGGGTTTCCCCTGGAATGGCCTGTCCTACAAGAATGTTGTAACAGCAGAAAAATAAGCCAGTGGTCTTCAGTGATACAAGGATCCCCAGCAGTCTGTACTGATAGGTTTGTGTATAAAAGTACTGTGAATATAAATATAAGTATATAAAAATATACACACAGAATATGTTGGGAGATATATACTAAAAATCCAATTATATCCAATCCACATATATAATCTTTTATATACATACACATATATAATCTTATTATATTATTATTTATCAACAATCTGTGTGGGGATGATTGCACAGCACGAATTACTGAGTGGAGGGAAGAAAACAAGGGAAAATGGATTGATTGTGACATCCCAGTAGGTTTGATGTTATGAGAAGTGTCAATGTAGCTCTCAGAGATGCTGTTAACCTTTTTGCACAGCTCTGTCCTCGCTGCTGTTTTGCTCCAGAGACACTTCAAAACATAAGCAGGGATGTGATAGGGACCAGTAGCTTCACTTCCACTCATGATGGGAGCAGGGACTTGATCTCTCTGCAGGGGCAACAGTGGATACCAGAACCCTTGGGAGGAGGGTGAGAGATAAATAAAAGCATGCAGAACCCCCCAAGGCCAACCTACCATTAATCACAGGTGTGAAAACTGCCATGCCTTCAAAGTTTGGGTCAGTTACAGTTTTGTCCAGGATGAGCCCACCAATGCTGTTAAAAATGGACAGGAAATGAGGGTGGATCAATCTTTTCCCAGGGCAGTTCCTACACTGTGAAAATAGCACACTGATGTGGGTTACTGCATCTTCCCCATTGCCAGGGCTGGACTGTTCCCCATGTACCCCTTTTACAGCTCAGTTTTCACCAACAGAAAGCATTACAGATTTTGTGAATGGCACAATGAGTTCAGAAGGACCTCCTTGCCCACTCCCAAGCAAAACTGGTAGTAGTTAGGAAAGCTTTATCATCCTCCCACCAAGTTTGTTACACTCCTATACTGGCCTTAGCAGTTTTTAAAAATTCTCTCCCAGATCTCAGCTGGTTGTGAAAGATGTAGCACAGGAGGAATGAACTACCTGGTTCTACGTTTACCAGCATTTGCCCTTTGCAGCTGGATAAGAATGAGGTTGAAGCCTGACAATTTGTGATGATGATCATCTGTGCTTTCAGTTTCCTGGCTTTCACCCATGTGCTGCCTGGATGTGCGAGTGAGACTTAAAATGATTTGCTTTTTCCATTCCTTTGGGGGCTCCTTATCTGCTGTCTCGCAGCCTGTTGGAGAGTCACCAAGGGCTGAGAAGCTCTGGGCAAACACCCTTCTGCTGTCCCTTCCAGTGTCACTTTTGATGGCCTTCTAAGTGAGCCTGGGGTCTCTCTGCAGTGTGCACACAGGGGTGGGCTGGGAGCAGTGCCTCCTTTACCTGCTGATGCTCATGGCAACAATAACCGGCTGCCACCCAGATTTCAGGACTTCGGCCAGGGAAGGACTTTGCTTGGCTATAGCAACCCAGAGAGGGATCATGACAATGAAGACAGCACAGATCAGAGGAGAAAGGTACTTCACATCTGGCAAGGAAAAGAAATCTTGAATTAAATGCCCGTAGCTTCACTGGTTGCTAAAATCGTATTGCACAAAGATGGGAAGAAAGGCAGCAGAACTCTTGCTCCAACCGAGTTATGTTAGATGAAAAATCACATGAACCATGATAGTCCCCACAAAGCCACCTCATTCCACCACAGAAATCCATAATTAATCCCTGAAAATCAGTGCTAGAGGATGCTGTTTGAAAATCAGCAGGATTCAAAGCAAGTTATATTTGAAGACAAACAACTCTCCAATTCCATCTCCAACTAAGAAAGACAAAAAGTAACGAAATTTCTGGCTTCAGGGTACAAATCAAACAGCAGGGCAAGGGGGAAACTCCTGTGTGGAAGCTGTATCCCGCTTAGGGCACAGCTCACACCTCACACTTTCACCTAAAACAAGAGGTAAGAGGTACTTTAGGAGGCAAGCTAGCAGAACTGCTGAGCAGCTGGTCTGCTCTATAGGAACAAATGTTCTCTGGCACGTATAAGCCAGTTAAGATCTGGGGTTTCTTTTGTGCTAGCTTGCATGTGTTTCCATGAGATGCTTTTTCCATTCGGCAGAGGCATAGCCGTGGAGTGATCTTTAGAAGCAAAGAAATTAAAAAATAAGTAGATGTGCAGCACTAAAAGAAAATAAACATGACTCAGAAGCATGAGAAACACCTTGGAGCAATGGGGCTGATGCCAACCCTTTTGATACAAAAATGCTTCTTCAACAAAGCTCTCCATCTGGTCTCTGAGCTGGGGCCAAAGGCAGGGGGATGTAACACCGACTTTGCAGGTAATCTGGGAGATGAAGCAGCTCAAAGTGTGCATTTTTAAAAACATCATTGCCAGGGCCTTGGGCTACCTGGATGCAACAGCACTGAAGTGATGGCATCTTCTGTGAATCAAAGGCTCTTAAACAAAGTGGTGCAACTCTTTGTGAGGGGCCTCAGTGGGCACTGAAATGCAGCTCCTGGGGAGTTAAGAGTTTTGTCAGTGCACTTTACCCCCTGGAGTCATCCAGGACAGGTGGGTTGTATGACAGACTTAGCTGCTGTACTGGGTCTCTTACCCACACCCCTTGTTGTTTCCAGCAATTAACTCCTTCTTAAATAATGCAGACACAGAGCACTGGAGTCAATCAAACCTTATCAGAGCCCGCAGAAAGACTCCTGGTAGGATGAATGCTCTTCAGGCTCCACATTCCAGTTCTGCCACATTCTCTCACAGGCAGCCCATAAGCAAGCTGAAACCCTTTGGCACACTTTGTGTCTCCACTGTGCAGGACCAAGAAGGACCAGACTAAATTTTAAAAAACTCAAGAATCTTCTTTGGCAAGAGGATATTCTGCAGAAGGAGATGGTGCTGCATCAGGTGGCACACAGTACTTCAAACTTCACAGACTCATCAGTATTTTTGAAGGATACATATACATTTTGGTAGGACTCAGAAGTTTTTAGAGTGTGACCTGTACCTTACTACACACTGGGGAGGGAAATGGATTTGTTCAAGCACCATCAGCAGTGCCATCCTCCTACCTGCCTCACTTCATGCTCCCAATGACTTGGTGTCTGTGTGCTGACTATTTTCCATCTCAAGAGGCTCTCTAAACTACTCTGGCAACCCCACAAATGCTCTCTGGTCACGGCCATAGAGGTTATCACGTTGTTCTGCCCTGTGCTCCCTGGGAGATATTATCTGAGGCATAGCAACTGAAAGACAGATTAGCTTTACAGAGGCAGGTGCAATGGCATCATGGAAAAATCCCATTAAAAAAAAAGCACCTCTGAAGCTCAAGGAGGACTGGATGGAAGCGATCCATAGGCCTCTCCCTGCAGTGTGTGCTCCTTCCCTCCCTCACTTGTGCTTGCACATGGAATGAGTTATGCAAACTGAGAACAGCTGCCTCACTGCTTCTGCTCACAGTCTGAAGCAACAGTTTGGGTTTCAAATGGTATTGAGCTTGCTGGATCTTTTTATTTTCCCATTTCTGTTCTAGGTTAGGCTCACAGTGAGTAGCCTAACACTTTAAACGCAAGTCAGACATATATCACCAATGTTTTGAGCTTCTGAGGTTCGGCAGGTGCCCAAGCCTTTGGCAACAAGCAGCACAGCTAACCCCAGAGCCACAACTCCTACTCAGAGTGCTGCAAGCACAAGACACTGCAGACTGCTTCCCTCCAACTATATAGCTTGTTTATCCATGACTCTCCTTGTGAGAAGATACAAGAACATTTTACAAGTGCCAAAACCCTGAAATTGCCTTGTGAAGAAGGACCTGCTATTACCCATGCACAGGAAGTAGTTTCGCTTGGCTAGTGACAGATCCAGGAACAGAGTCAGTGTCACATATGTCAGCCTTCTATTCCAAAGCTGCACAATACATGTTGGTCATTTCTTTGACAAATCCCAGTTGTGTTTATCAGGCTCTGCCTTGCAGTTTGTTACTAAAAGAGAGTCTGGAAAAAGCCTCTTTGGACATTTTTCTACCCCAGTGGCATGACAGCCTCCATTCTGAAACATGCCAGAAATGCTTAGGCAGCCTGCAGTAATTTCACAAGGATTTGTGAGCTCCCTTGCTGAGCTGCAATTGCCTGCTGAACACTGTACCTATGTATTTGAAGAGCGTGCTGCTGATTCCTGCCAGGAGGGAAAGGGTTATCAAATCTCCAAGGCTCGCTGCTATGGGCGTGGCGACATTGTCTGGATTGATCCCAACTTTCCTTGCTCCGATGATCACACCAATCATCACCAGACCTAGAGAAGACACAGAGCAGGCATCAGGGAAAGCATTCTGCTGTGTTTCACCCCAGAGCTGCTGTTCAGGTTCCCAGAGGAATGTGGGGGTCTAAGAGAAGCGAGGAGCACATTACCCACAGCAGCACCACGCAGCTGCAGGTTGGACACCCCAGGAATCTGTCCTCTTGCTTTCACCAACCCGAAGGGCACGACTCTGCCCTTATGAACTGCACCAAGGGCCCAGAGGCACACAAGCAAATTCCAGGGATCAAAGGAGATACCAGCAGGCAGCCCAAATGTAGAAGCTCCCCTCCTGAGCAGCCTAATCTTTGCTGCCTTGAAGCAGGACCAGGCACGAAGCACACTCATAGATAAGCGCACAGCAGGCATACAGCAGCCTCCTGGTGCCATCTCCTCCTCTGGAATCCACAGCACAAAGATATTTCCCATATTAGACCAAAATGTCTCATAGTTTGAATCACCGAGGAGCAATGAGCTTCCTTACAGCAGCCTGCATTAGCCTTTCAGCCCAGCCATCAGACTGAGCCCTCATGTGCCAGAGTCTTTGGGGCTGCTTTAATTTGCACAGGGTGGATATTGATGCTGTGAGCAGCCCCAGAGCCAAGGGGTTACAGAGGTGGCCCACATCTCTTCCCTTGTCCTCTGAGATGCACCTGGAATATTGAGCTGCTTTTCAGCATTGTAGGGGAGGAGGGAAGTTCTGCTTGTCCAGGTAAGTTTAGGAGCACAAACCCCAAATCCTGATGAACATGTGGGAATTCCTCAGCTATCACATCTCTCACAGGCCTGTGGAAGAGGCACCTGGAATAAGCCCTGCCTGGCCGGGCCCCACTGCTGTGTAAGTGGCATGGGCAGCCTTGAGACAAGACATAAGACATCTCTTCAAAGTCCTTCCGTGTCTGACAGGCTGCACCAAAGGAAGCCTGAGAAATGGTGATTCCCTGCAGCTCACTACCTCTCTGTGCCTGTCTACATAGCCCCTCCAAAGCTGAGCATGCACAGGAGCATCAGCTTTACCCCATGAAATGCCACATGTGCACCTTCCCTGGTACAACATCCCTCATACAAAAACACATCCTCACACGGCATGACATTTCCACAGCGGCCCTCCCAGACACCCACACTCCCCTCCCCACAGCACAGTTCATGCTGCTTCGCTCCCTGGCCATGAAAATATCAGCTTCCCATTGTGCACACCCACACACAGGCTGCCTGTGACCGTGTCCAGGGAAAAATCTAATGTCAGCAGCAAACCTGAGACAGCACAGCAGCAAAGCCTCTCTGTACCACACCAAGCAGGGAGATTGTAGGGAAGAGTAATGAAAGCTGAGCTGCTGTTTTTTAACAACTGCCTCATCCCACGTTTTCCATCAAAGGCATCTACAATCACCCTTTGACTCCAGCTTCGGGATATGCACTTGTTGTAACTTGTCCTTTTCATTTAGAAAACTTGCTGTATCCGATGTGCCAGCTGCCTCTATTCAGGGTATCATGCTGCCCTCGTATGGCAGACCTACAAACTGGAGATCTTCAGGCCACTCAGAACAGCTCCTACTGCCCAGCCCATCACGTTCCCCTGGAAGAGGAAGAGCCAGGGGAGAGGACTGCCTGGTTCCCAGCTCACAGCAGGCAAACCACAGCGCTGGCCACAACCCCGCTCAGGGTATGAGGTGACCCAAGTCCATCTCGAGCGTGGTCTGGATTTGTCTGCTAACAGACCCTCCATTCCCTGGGTGACATTATTTCACCCTCCCTGGGAAACGGCCAGTGTAGATGGCTCATGGGGCACCCAAGGGACACGGAGTGGGGTGTGTGTGTACACCCATGCACAGCATGTGGCATTTTTCATGTGTCAGGTGAAGGACATTTTGATTGCTGCCTGTGGATGCTGAGGGCCCAGTGAACAACAGATGAAGGGGGAAGAGAAGTAAAGGCAGGATGCAGAGAGGATGAAAGCAGCAGACACAGCTCCCTGCATCTCTCCTCCCTCTGCCAGACCAGAGGGATGCCAGCTGGGCCTCCCTGGTGGCAGGGACAGTTCATTCCCCACCCGAGCGCTGCACGTTTGATCAGAGGAAGCAGAACCACTCACCGAGGGAAAGTGCAGCTATGAAGGCCGTGGTCACGCTGCTGGCACACAGCACAGCAGCCTGGCTCAGCTCCACAGAGCCCTTGGAGATGGCTCCCAGGATCACAGCAGCAACAGCAGCCAGAAGTCCCACCACGGTGGCCTGGACCTGGGGACCAAAGGACAGCTGGTGAGCACTCGCCCACATCTGCTCCCCGGCAGCCCTGGCTCCACACGACTGCAGCACTGCCACACAGCTTGGAGGGCAAAGCCTGCCACAGATGCTGATTGTTTATGTATTTAAACAGCATCCCTGCAAGGCTCCACTAGATCAAAAAACAAATCCTGACAAAGTTTGGAGAAAAACTCCATGGGCCTGCAAAGGGCAGATAACACTTCTGCATAGGACACCATTGGCAAAGGAATAGCCCTGGTCAACACAAAGCTGAGCTCCCCACCAGCACTGCACTCCTAGGAGTCTGGGAGCTGTGGAGGGAGATAAGGGAAAGCACACAGACACGTCACAAGCCCTGCGGTCTTGCCATGTGCAAACTCTAGGCTGGTTCCTGGATTTTAACAAGCAGAAGGAGCTACAAGAGGTAATTTCTCCCATCTCTCCCCTCCTGCCCAAGGCTGATTCCCAAACACTGCCAGTAAATGACAAGCTTTATCCAGGGGCTGCTGTGAAACAGGGATTGTGCCACAGCTCCCGCTGCAAAAGGAGTTTTATTATTTCAGTTTGTCCACAAAGGCAATGAATGTCTAGATGTTTTTACACCTAAACTACAAGCTCTGGGGCCACACAGTGCTTTATTGGAGGTCAAGCCCTGGCTCTGCTTGGCTGTGTTGAGGATACCTGCCCCAAATCACCAGCTCTGCATTCAGCACTGCTGGAACAGATGCTGCTGGTGTGCAGCATAGCAAGAGAAAAGGGACTTTTTCAGCTCCCAGCTGAAGTGACTTACCTGGATAAGGGCTAAATTGCAGGTGGCCATTTTCCATTGCTTCTGGGCATCATCCATCTGTCCAGTGTTAGCCTAGGAGTCAAGAGAGACATCCTGAAAAGCTGTTTCTGTGCTACAGGTGGCTGCTGAGAGCTGTTTCACCTGGTCCCTGGGGGAAAGGGGCTGCCAGAGACACAAATGCAGGTCACCATCTCCCAGCCTTCCCTGCACTTCCCTCTTGACACTTCTCCACCATGCCCCAGCCCAGTGTCCCAGGGGCATCAGAGGCTCACACTGGAGGTGCAGAGGAGTTGCAGGGCAGCCGGCTAAAGGTGGAGTGGGTATATCCACCACATCCCACACAGAGAAAAAGCTGAACAAATTAAACCATTTTTCCTCCTTTGTTCCCCCTAAATTGCTCTGGTAAGCTACAGTTTCTCCTGAGGCACAATAAAGAGAGGCCAAAGTAAACGAAATTGCTTAGGGAGATAGAAGAGATCAAATACAGAGTAGCAAAAGCTGCTGCACGTTCCAAGAAGCCTCAGTCTGCTCCCCTCGAGGTAGGATTGCTGGGAAGCCCTCAAGGATCAATACCTACACAAAAGCAATCCAGCACTGCAGCTGACAGCTGTGGAGCCCTGGCTTTGTCTCCTTCATGTGTCACAGGGCCCCAAATATCAGCAAGTGGCCACCCAGGGATTAATTCACCTTCAAAGTGCAGATGGAAATTCTCTGTTCCAGTTACAAAACGAGGGCAAACACATTATTTTAACGCTCACACCCCACTAGTTTCTACTTAGCAGAAAAGGGCATCTCTCATACACAGTGTGATTATATAAATGAAGGATCTCCTGATGTCTCCTGCTAATCACCCCCCTCCCCACACCCCCCACCAGCTCGTTAACACTCACAGCAGTGGAGAGCCTGGATGCCAGTGTCATCTCCAGATTACCCTTCAGGCCGACCAAGGCAGGAACCAGGATAAACACTTCTGTAATCGTCCGGAACACATCCCAGTGCTGGAAGAAAACAAAGGCAACGACCTCAGTTTGTGATGCTGGCCAGTCCAATGCTGTTGCACCCCAGGGCAGCAGGTTCTTGTCTCACCACCTCCAGGTATCCTGTGCACATGGGGGCAGATGCTGCCCTGATGCATTTTGTGTTTTGCATTTTGGGAGTGAAGGAAGGAATTTTCAGCTTGCAGTATTCTTTCTCACCTCATGCACAACAAAGCCCTACCCTAATGGGGAAGGATTTTTCTTTCAGCTGAGCCACTTTTCTTTCTGGGGGCAACAGAAGATTTTGGGAATCCATAAGTTAAAATGTGCCTTTAGCATTAGCTAAGAACAACATGGAAAATAATTAAGGTTCACAAGCCAAATGAAATAGAGCATGTTCTCCATCCTTTGCACTGCCACTAGATACAGGAACCTCTATTGCTAACCAAACTCAAAAGAACAAAAACAAAGATCTGGAAAATGATCTAACAACAAGAAGTTGTGTCTGTCTTTTCTTACCAAACTTGTAGTCAAGCGTCTAAGACTGGTGGTGGGAGGGAACGAGATTTTTGCATCTCTTCTCCACAGGCAGCTCCTAAATCTTCCTGTTACCAAGTACATTCCCAGTATAGCTGGAAAAAGGTTTTGAGTTAAGATATCTCATAAGCCAAACTGCTGGGCCGATATCTTGACTGTTGCTGCTCCTCTGAAGCTGATCTGTACAAAGTTGTTGAATCAGCTGCAACACCGGGGACAATCTTAAGAAACTTTCTTGACTGAGATGTCCTCTCTAATTTCTGTTCCTTACAGTGCCTTGGAATACAATTCATTCCTCCTCCGTGCTTTCAAGGGTGTTGGCAAAGCCCTGCTGTAGCCAGAGAGGTTTAAATCAGGATGAAATCACAGAATGGGGCAGCTCAGCATGAAGGAAAACTAACGAGCCCAACATCTAAGAGCAGAATTCAAGGCAAAAAGGGTGGCTGCAATGAGTCAGGTAAAAGGTCCATGTAACCCATCCTTAGCTCTGCCAATAATCAAATTCGGGTGTATAAAACAAGAATCTACAAAAATGGCAAGTAAACGGGATAATTCTCAGATTATCCAGAGATAATTTGGTGTATTTTCCAGACTATGACTATCTGCCACAGGGTACTGAGCTGGTGGGGGTTTTCTGAACACTTACCAGTGCTGAAAGCATTTCTCTTTCAGGTCCTCATCCAAACTCCCCCCTCCAACCCATGTGCCATCCTGAGGCAAAAATTTCCATAGTTCAGCTATGCATCATGTGAAGGATCAGTTTGTTCCTCACTTCCAGCTTATCACTGGCTAGTACCCATGGTGGTCCTGAATTCTGGCACTAGAGGACAAAACAAACCCACCTTTTCCACATCCACTGGGATTCTCTAAACCTGAATATCCAGGCAGTTGGACGGACTCAATAAATGTTGACACATTCAGCTGCCAGCCTGTTAGGAAATATACACAGGGTGTAACAGCTTGGTGTTTTTCTCTGGCTGTGCCTTGGGAAGCTGTGGGAAGCTGTGGGAAGGTGGTGGTGTCTGTCTGCTGGGAAGACCTCACCGCTTCCTTCTCAGTCAGGATGAATGAAATTGGAGCTGAGCCACTCCTGAGCACGTTGTGGGAGGCACCTCTCAGAAGTGCAGATAACAGGCAATACATTATTATCAGTATAAAAAAGGCACTTTTCCTGGCAGTGGTGACCTGGAAACAGGCACGTTTGAAAATGTTAAAGGTACGTTGTTACTGCTGTGTCAACACTAAAACAGTCCCCTTATTTGACACACCACAGTTTTGTTTAAATTTGTTAACATGGAACTTAAATACCTGAGAAAAGCTAGGGGCAGACATCTCTTTTAAAGATTCATATCCCCATCTCTCCTCTCTCTTTAATTAAGATAAAGATCCAAACATATCTTTGGCACTTTCAAAAGAAAGAGGGCAAAAACCAGACTTGGTAGTCACAAGGTAAAAGCCCCCAATCACTTAAAGCACAGAGGTGTGCAGAAATTCATACTTAAGACCTTGCATATTTTGCCCATAAAAAGACATAAACAGAAAACAACAGGAAAATTCACTGTTTGTATTTTCTGTGCATGCCACCTTTAGGAAATACGACTTTGGTATTCCTAGGTAAGCTTCAATCCTTGTGACATAATAGATTTTGCAGGCCTCAAGCCATCAGAACAGAAGTTTCAGCACATGAGGTATCATTTTTTGGGACTCTGCCTTACATATAATTACACCTAAAAGCTCTGAACAATTAATAATCACACAACTGTGCTAATAAAAAAAGCTGACTTAATTGCCTCTATTTGAGTCTCATTAGTGACTCACCGAGAGCCTGAGGACAGATTCATAATGATTTATACCACAGCATCCAGGACTCCATTGTGTCAGTGACTGCAGAAACACAGAATAAACAGATGATGCCTGTGCCATCAACTTGCAGGACTGTCAGCTGGAGGAGTGGGTGAGTGGGGCAGTTTGAAGCCATGCAGGCAAGGAGTGACCTGAATGAAGACACCTGAACAAAGTCTAGGGAATGTCTCTGTCCTTTGAGACGAAAACTGGCCTAGAAAGAACAAAAACATTCCATGCAGCATTGCAAACCCACACAGGGGGACACAGAGCCAGAAAGAGACTCCTTGCCACTTCACATTTTCATAATGGAGCTTCAGCCCTAAAACTCAGCTCTGAAGAAACTCAGTTAACCCTGTGATCTACCCATGGTGGCTGGATCTGCTCGTGGGGTCCCTCAGACAGGTCATGATGGATGCACTGAGGCAGCCTCCCCAGCCACAGTGCTTTAATCCTGCTCCTCACACCATCCTCACAGACCCATACCCGTCCTGTTGCCTCCCCAGGACATCCATCTCCCACGGCAGCAGCTCAGAAGCCTCAGAGGTTTTCTGTTGCTCTGAACAAGTCAACAGAAAGATCAAAATATCTTGGAGTACAAAATGCAAGCCAATTCAAAATCCTTTTCAAAGCTAATCATCTCACGGGCTTTTGTCAACAAAGGACAGAGATATCTTATGTCTGTGACTTTTATTTGGACTTTTATTTCCAGTGGCGTGGAAAAGGAAAATGAAAAGGAAGCTTTCCTCCTGGATTCTCTGCTTTGAAACCTGACCATCCAGCTTCAATCTGATTCTTCACCTTACTGTAAAAGAGTGGGCCAAACACTGGCAGGGCCCTTCAAGGCCTCCAGCAACACCAGCCAGCCCAGAATCCAGATGGACCAGCTGGCCAAGGATCACTGGAGCAGAGGCAGAAATGTCCAGAAGAAAAAAACCTGTGCCATGCTATCAGCCCTGCAGAGAGGCTGCATCACCTGCACACACTGGGAGAGAAAACGGCAAACATCGACTTCTTTGGGCATCCTTTTCCCACAGCCTGGGAGACCCAGGTTTGAGCCTTACAGCCTAAGTCTCTTTTGCTTATTTTTCCTTTAAACAGTAACATGAACAGTTCTTGGTTTCATCCCAGGGCAGATCAGAAACTGCTAAAATCCTGAGAAGTTTGATAAGATATGAATGAGAAGTTTCCACTTTGTTCTCTTTACAGCAATATAAGCCCTGCAAAAGGCAGCATCAGCTGGACTCACAACACAGAACCAAGTTATTTCAAGATATTTTGTATGCAATAAAAGAAGGGCAGCAGGATTAAACTCAGTATTATCTATGCTCTAGATACCATCCTTAAGCTTGCCCATATATCTCCCTGTCCAAGGCAGACAGTTTCCTAAGAATGTTTTGCAGTCACTACAAGTAGGGCAAAACATTCCTCAGCCAGAAGAACCACTAGAAAATGGGCAAACCACAGACTCCTGGACTTGAAAAACCTGTAGTTTCAGTATGCGAGCCCTCATGACTGGCAATAGGAGTCTTATGGTACCTGGCCTCAAGTAAACAAACTTAGTGTCAGGTTTTAGTTGGACAGGACTGTTTCTAGCTCTCACACTTGCAGGAAGTTGCAAATAAACAGCTCAAAGAACCACAGAAGAATATCCCAAACCTTTAAAGTCTAAGATCTCTGCATTTTCCCAGCTACTGGTTTTGTTTTTAGCTATGGTGTTGTTGATACCATGGCAGCTCACCTCACTAACATCTCTCCTGTGCCAGTTGTGACTCTCAATGCACTGGGCTCCTTCCTCTGGGAACTGAACTCATGGACTGACAGCTTCTTTTTCAACACAGTTCATCAAAAAATACACTGCCTGTGGTTGTGCTTCATGCCTGACCCCATTTCTAGGAGTCTAGTGAGCAAATACACAAACTAGATTACACATTGCTATTTAAAGGACAGGTGCAATGTACACATACATGGCTTGTGTTGTCCATCAGTTTGGATACAGTTACATTTTTGAACACAGCCCAGTTCTTAGCAAGTTGATTCCTTCTAGACAAAGACCTATTCACTCCAAGGTATGGAGTGGGTATGTTCTGTCTTTTTCCTTCTCTGAGACAACTGCTAATTGTTAGCATAACATCTTGGGTAGTTTGAGAACTTCTGTAATGCTGCAAGACAGGTCTGTGCCTAAGCAGGGCACAAGGTGGAGATGACAAACACAGCACACAACAGCCTGTGCCACTCCAGTTAACCCTTCTTTGATATTCCTTGTGTTCCCTTCAGTTCAACTCCTCTGCCTTCTTTGTTTCTTCCAGTGCAAGAAAAAAAACAAGCAAGGTATTGTCTTTCCAAACATTCAAGTATCCATATTTAGCTCCTCCTGTGGTATTAATGCCAGAGAATCCAATGTACTCCAGTGAGCTCAGAGCGCAGGATATATCCTTGGGAAAGTCTGCCAGCCTTTTGATTTGTAAATCCACCGGCATGAGATGCCCAAACTAGATCAAATCTTACATTTCTATTTGTGCCACTGGTACAAAGGAAAGACGGATGGGATAGATCCTGGTTGTGGGCACAATGGTGTAAATGCAGCAGCACTCCCTGGCAGTCAGTGGAAGTTGTTCCATTTAGAATACTCATCTCAGAAACTGCCCGAGAAGTACACAGTTTGTAGGCAATGCTAATCATTTTATGGTGGCATGCCTCTCATCACAGTATCTAAATGCTTTCTAGGCCAAAGATTACATTAAGTTGTATCCAAAGAACTGAAAGCATGAACTTGCCTCTAAGTAAAACACGTAGTTAGTAACAACCCTGACCTAGATCTCATTATCAGCAATTTTTGAAGGAAAGAAATGATATCATGCAACAGGGGAATATGCTGCAGTCTGATCCAGCTGCTTCACAGGAGGCTTTCCCAAAGTGTTTAGCTCAATACACAAAGGGGAGCACTCAGTCTAACGCACCCAGCACAGTGTTAGGCAGCCAGTCTGAAAACCACTCTCCCACATGACAAGGAGCCCGGCTACTGATCTGAAGGAGATGGAAAGTGTCCCTCTAGCACAGCAAAAACCTACAGCCACACTACTGACTGACTGCTAGGACTGCACTCATTAAAAACAAACAAGCACAAATACTCAAGGCCAGAGCCTCAGCCCACCCTCTCACCACCAGCTGCCTAATCACAGGTACCTACTTGAACAACATCCATCAAGAGGCCAGCAGCTACCATTCCCAAGCCGGCCAGAAGGAACGGCACAAAAATCTGGGAGGCAATGGAGAATGAAGTCTCTGGGAGAAATCCACTGGCTGACCTGGTCAACTTGCAGGTGAAACCTCTCAGCTTCTTGCCATGGAAGCACAGTTCCAACTGTAACTGGGTGACCACCATGGTCACACACTGTTACCCCATGCTCAGCAGGAAAATGGAGGGAGATCAGGACATCACACAGATCCTCCTTGTAGCTCTCTCCAAAGTCAGAAGGAATGTTTTTCCTCAAACTACAGCAACGATGCCAAATTGCTTTAGTTTCTTCTCCTCCTAGGAGCACGTCCAGACGATTGCAGCAAGGGTATCCTCCAAAATCGGTTCAGCTGGGTTGAGCCCAGGTGGCAGCAAACTTGATGGACACAATTTCTCTGATTTATATCCAGGGGGGAATTAAAAAAGAGAAGAGAAGATTGCAGAGATGTCTGTGGATGAACAGAAATGAGCCCACACCCCATTCAGCTCCCACCACTTCGGTAAAAACCAGTAAGACCTGCTCGGGCTACAGCACTGAAAGAGTGACAGGTCATACAAGAATCCCTCAGCGTGCTCAAACACACTGGTGTCCTTTCTCCTCGGGTTACACTTCTTGTCAGAGCGCGGCGTGCGTCTGATACGATGGTTTAATGTGTAAGCCTGCTGAAACCAGCCCAGCTCCCTCGCTGCCACCGCAAGCACTGCTGAACTTTCCTCACTGTCCCGAGGCTGAGGAGGTGGGGAGTTACCAAGCACGATCCATTCTGCACTTCTCCAAGGTGAAGAAAGGTCAGGGAAAGCGCGAGCCCGCGCTTCTCTCAGCTGACGGCATTACGCAGGTCTCAGCCCGGGCAGGTGACACAGCTGAGCCGGCTGCTGACACAAGATCTGCCCTTCTAGACCCCGGCCCCTCGTGTCCGCTCCATGGTCTCCGTGGGACAGAACAATCAGGCTATGCCAGCTGTACCTCTGAATGACTGGCTCTCAGGGGGAAAAAAGTTCAGAGAACCAGCCAATAAGCTTCAAAAGCGAACACCCTTATCTGCTGTCATCACTTCAACTTTCTGCTAGTTTGCAAAGGCCAAGATAAGAGTCATAGCCGGAGCCTATTTAAGGTAGCTCCATAATCTCTGTGCACGACAGGCAAGGGAGGGAAAGGGCACGCTGTGAGCTGCTCTCCCTTCCTGCTCTGAAGTGAAACACGCTGCTCCTGCATGCTCCTGGGAAGGCACTGCCTTTGAGAGAGGGGTCTCACCCCAGAGGCTTCATGGTTAAGCAGCTGATACGAGGACAAAAAACAAAGCTAAACCACAGCTACATATGGCCAAAAAAATCTGTATCCTGCTCCGCAAAGGCTTCAGCTCAAAGTCAAGGATGTAGGGAAAAGAGTCATGGTGTTTTGCTGGGGCTCCTTTCTAATAATTAATCTGGGCAAACTAATTGAATCAGAGGGTAATAAATCTTTAAAAACCACAATTTAGGACGGATCAACCCCTTCCCTCACACCCTCTGCAGAGAGAAAAATGGCTTGTGGACTCTGTCCTTGTGACAGGGTCCCCAGCATTGCGGGGGAGTTGGAGAGAACGTGATGTGCTCGCAGCTAAATAGGGAACTGAGGAAGCTCTCAGCCATTTAGACAGTGTTTCTTTGGTCTGAATTCACACAAACCAAAGCCTGGAGCCTAACAGGCTGAGGTGACAGCAGATCTCCCTGGAAGCATGGCAGGGTGGAAAACAAACCCAGGCTACAGAGGCTCTGTCCTTCGCTGCTTTCTAGGCTGTTATTTTGGTACAGCCCCTAAAACCTTCTCCACTCCCAGCTGCCTTGGTGTGTACATTTGTCTCCACCACCTAACAATGGTCCAGTTAGCTGAAAGCTAACAGGAGAGTACATTTCAGCTAATCTAACTGAGAAAAAAGCCCCACAATAGCTGGAAGAGGGAGGTTAATAAAAATCCTGTAATAACCACACGACCCAACCTCTTTACACCAGCTGGGAATAGAGAAATGACAGTATGAAGGCCCAGTTCTGGTCAGTCATTCACAGAGGCTTCAAGGAAATAAAAGACAATTTCTGGACAACTACCATAGGTTTTCAAGTTCTAATAATGTGCCTACCTATTCCCATATATCACTGTATCAGCTAACTGGGCTGATGACAGGCAGAAGCATTAACGTAAAGGAAATATCAATGAGCCTAAATGACTCAAATGACATTAAAAAACACAGCAGCAACACATCCTGTACTAAACGTCAGCCTGACAGGGTTTATGAGTTTATCACGCTCCATCTCTCTCCTTCTAAGCAAGCACCATAAAAAGCCCTCAACCGATAAATCAGTATGCAGAGAAGGTAACTGGTTCAGGTGACCCATGTGTGCACATTGGGTCCTTTTATTATGCATTTAAGGAGACTCTGATAAAGAGCCATGCCATATTTGTCAGCAGAGAGATGCATCACATTTTCCTGGCAAAGAAATATACCTTCTTTGTCCAGAACAGATACAGCAGGTTTGAGAAGCAAGACAGCATTGCTCAACAGTGGGAAAAAGATTGTAACTAGCTAGTGAAAAAATGAAAAAAATATCCCCAACAGCTCATGGCTGTACCACTCAAGATGGTAAAACCTGGGGAGGTGCCCTGCTGCCCTTCTCTGCACACAGATACACCCCATCCCCATGCTGCCAACGAGTAGCATTGTCCTGGAGGAGCCAAAGCAGAACCAGCCTCTTTGGTGAGTCCTGACCCTGATCTAGGGCCTCCACCCACTGGCACAGTACAAACAACAGAACAGAAAGATGGCAAGTGTCTGAGAGCACATTTTCCTATGTACCTTATCATCCCTGCAAAGAAGAGACAGAAATGCCCATGAATGCTCTCACAAGGCGGCAGTGTGAGCAACAGGCAGCTCTATTCCAACACTCACAGAAGGACAGGGATTTTCAGGGACTGCACATCCCACTTGCTCGAGCACTACTACTCCTGACTGAGCTCTCTGTCACATCAAGCAGTGTATTTTTGTTTCTAACCTTGCTCTTCTCTTCCCCACTTTGAGAAGAGAACTTTAAGCAGAGAAGAGAACTTGTGTGGAGAGATGGAAAGCAGGCAGATGGAGGGTGCCTGGGGCCCCAGGACTCTCAGGGACCCACTGCTGTCCCACAGAAACAGCAGCAGCAGCCCAGCAAAGGCCAGGACTGGCTCAGGAAGGAAGGGCAGCAGCAAGCCCATGATGAGATGTGCTCAAGCAGTCCATGGTCATGCACGAACAGCCGCTGTGCTAATTGCCAGAAGCCACGTTTCCTATGAGATGTTGCATGGGTTGATTTCCCATACTTTAGGCACTAACATGATAGCTTTTAGTGAGCTCTTTACTTGCAAAAACAGAAACCAGACTTTTGCAGTTTCAGAGGAGAATGAGGTTTGCCTCACATTCTGTTCATATTAGTGGCTCAGTTGTTCCTAGAAAAAAAAAAACCTCCCAGGGAAGAAACATTGAAAGAAAAGTCCTCCTGCAACATCATAAACCCGTCTGCAATCCATTTCACACTTTAATAACTCACAGTAGGAAGAAAGATACATTTAATGTCAGAGATCCCTGGGAACAGGCAGGTCTAAAAAGTCTAAAAAATAGAAATGGAAGTGGCTGCTCAGCGTTCAAGACTCTTGGGAATAACGTCTGAGGAGACAAAAAGTGGTTTGACACTGTGTTCTGGATTTGCCTGGAGTTCTGTGATCTGACTAGACATTCTGCTGGGTACCAAGTACATGCTAAGGTCAGTTAAGGATACTGTGTCACTCCTAAGCCTTCATAGCTCTTCTAGCTCAGGGAGATCAGCCCTGGGTTAATGACAAAGAAACAGAGCTCCAGATTTGTGAAAGGTGTCAGAGTAAGCACAGTAGTTTCAGTGTCACTGTATCAGATAGGTCAGGGTAGTTCGACCTCACAGCTAGTTAGTCAAATAACAAGGTTAACAAAGAGGCATGCAGTGAGAGTAACCCAGAGTGCAGAGGCACAGCAATTTATAATCTGGAAATTAACTGCACCTTTAAACTGTCTAAAATTAGGTGCTGACAACTGACATGAAGGTCTGTATTGCTGCACCACAGGAGGAAAGATCCCTGACCATCACAGAGTCAGAAATGGGACTTAAAGGATTCGAGTCATGTGCTGTGAGGCCTTATAAAAGCACGTGGTGCAGAGGCAGGGCTGAGCTGGTGTATGAAGTGTTAACAGTGCTGGGCTGGCTGACGCCTTGTGCAAGGAAGCAGCGGATGCAGGGCTGTCCAGAGCTACATCCGTGAGTGGGATCACCACTCTGTCTGCTGCAGGACAGCCCGTGCCACCCCAGCCTCGGGGCTGCACTCACCCACCCTCTTCTTCCCAGGACCAAAGGGAGATCTCTGCACAGGACTGCATGCTCCTAATCTTTAGTACCATGTTCCCTTTTATATCCAGAGGAGGAAAGGTGCCAGAAAAGCACCACAGGTTGTCTCTTGAGAGCTGCACAGTAAATAATAGCTGACTTTGAGGGACATGCTGGCATAGGAAACTGCTGCAAATCCTCCCTTACTATGCCATTCCCAGAGCAAATCCCCTGCCTCTGAAGGAAAGTCCCCCACTTATCCCATATCGGGTATGTCAGATGAGTTTCTTTCCCTTACCTGAACATAATCCAAAACCATGCCTGCCAAGACCATGCCAAGCCCAGCTAGGAGGTATGGCAGGAGCACTTGCAGGCAAATTGAGATGGCTGACTCTTCCTGTGACTTTGCCATGGCCGCTTTCTCCTCAGCCAGCAGCTTCTGCTGTGCCTGCAGAGAGACATCCTCTGCTTCCTGGCTGCCAAGTCGGCTCTCTCTGTGTTTACCCTTGCTCTTTCCTTTGTGCCTGGATCGCTCTCCATTCCTAGACCTTCCCTCTTTTCTCCTCTGCCGAACATCCTCACCTTTCATGGTGGCTTTCTTGAATCACAGTTTTTCTGAAAAACAAAGTCAGAAACAATGAGATAACAGAAAGAAGTATCAGGTAGGTGAGAGACAGGCAATCCTTTGGCCCTGTGTGCACTCCATTAACCTGAAGGCAAACTACCACTTCTCCCCAAACACAAGATACTCTGCTGGCCCACATACTAGTACTTAATTTACCTTCAGCTGTGTATAGTGTCAAACCAATCTCCCTTTCTGTAGTTGCACCTCTTCCTCGGCCTTGTGTTCATGCTGAAGTGTTTGCTGTGCATCCTGGCTCTTCCTCTGAGAACGCCTAGAAGAATGCAGAGGGTGCTGCACATGGCCTGCACTCTTGACCCACGAGCTCTCACACTGGGAGTCACAAGAACTTATGACCCCAGCAGAATCCAACCCTTTTCAGGACCTGACCCCTAGCCAAGAAATGGGAGCAGTTGACTTCCTTGTATCCTAGCATCCCACAGTCCAGCAAAGGACTGGCATCCAGGTGTGTGCTGTGCATACTACCTGGCACAGCTGTCCACCACTCCTCAATAACAAGACAATTCTTTGCTCTTCGTGCTAATCTGGATACTTTTCCTTCCTTTTGCACCTTACTTGACACGCATGCACTACATGACACCTATCTGCAAGGAAGTTGCCATGACCCCACAGTATCTTTTAAGAAAAAATGAACATGCAAAGTTCTTACCAGTAGCCCTTTTGTTGCCATCAGATCTCATTTCTTGATAGAACTGTCATTCATACTGCCTGTCCCACTGCTGGCTCAGGCAGTGCCCCAAGTCTTTCACCCATCACCTCCTGCCAGCCCTCATCTGGATTAACCTCTGCCAGATGTTCTCTGATGCTCTCATTTTCAGGACGACCCCTAACACCCCGAGGCCCTGCGCTACCCCACGTAGGACCAGCTCTCTTCTTGCCCAACATCTGGAGAGCAGAGGAAACAGCTGGGAGGCCCCAGTCACGGCTGGGGAGGGGAGGGAGGAAGGATGGGCAAGACACAGTCCCGCTCCGCGGGAGGAGGAAACGCGGCCCCGTCCCCGCGCGGCGCTTACCGGCTCCGTGCGCTGCCCGTGCCGGGGCTGTCCCCGCGGGCCCGCGGGCGC
>VZRS01009254.1:0-18813 GCA_013398055.1 Ifrita kowaldi
CCGCCGCCGCCGCCGCCGCCTGACCCGAGCCGGCTCCCGTCCGCGGCGTCACCGTCCGCGCGGGGCGGCGTCACGCGCACGTCTCCTGGCGACAGCGCGCGGCCCCGCCCCGGAAGTGATGATGAGGGGCGGCACAGCGGTCGGTGACGTCACGAGCGGAGTGGTGACGTCACGAGCGGAGTGGTGACGTGAGCGTGACGTCACGGGGAGCGTGCCGTAGGCTCGGGGCCGCAGGTGCGGGCCGGGGCAGCGACAGCCGAGGCAGACGGTGAGCGAGGAGCTGCCCGAGAGCCAGCCCGTGGTGTTCCCGCTGGAAGAGATCGCCTCCAGCCTGAGGCTCCAGAGGGGAGGCTGCAGATTCCCGCCCAGCGGCTGTTCCTGGTGTGTCTCCGCAGCAGAAAAGGGGCCGAACTCGAGTTAATCCTGAAAGAAACGAATTTAATAACTGAAATTTTGACAGCAGCCATATAGCATTTATTAGTAGAGCAAAGGCAAAACACAGCGCTGGGGCGCTCGGCGATCCGCCAGAGGCGTAACCCATTCACTTTTCAGAGAACTTAAGTATCTTTTCAAACTGTTCCATATTCGTTAAGATCAGACAGTAATTTACACTTCGCTCAACCCCCACTCCTAATCTCAGACTATTAGATGTCTTTAGGATCCTCTGCGTTTCTTCAGTGTCTATTCGATGGCTTCCCTTTGTTGTAATTCAATTAGCAGACATTGTCTTTGGAAGGTGTGAATCTTCCGCGAGATAAGAACTTCCTGGGGTGGACGCGGTTTATTTATTCTGTCTTTTAGGGAGTCTGAGTCTCTAGCTCTGTGATCCATCAACTTAAAAGACATTAATTACCATGTGTTCATTACTATGTTTCTCAATTTATTACAACTATTTCGGGGTTACAATTCACTCTAACCTTTTCTTACTTAACTATATTTTACCTTTACATAATTTCTGCTTAGTACATTATTACATGTGACTGTTGTCCTATTATATACAAAAGCCAACATTTATAATCCATCCGTTTATCACAATCCAAACACAGAAAATTATTCCTGGCATTCCAGCCCGGGGCAATTGCTGTGGGCACAGAGGCACCGGGTGGGGCACTTCATCTCACTGAGCCCCAGGAACAGATGTAAATCCCTGCCCTGTTGGTTTATCTGCTTCTATCCAGCCTGACCTACTCCGGCAGACTTTTTTTTATTATTCCCAAATGGAGATCCAAAGGCAGAGAGATGCATTGGAGTCACACATGGAGTGGATGGCAGGCCTACAAGGAGCTCTGCTCCGTGTGCATCCTATCCCATACCTGAATCCCTACACGTTTATCTGTGGAAGCCCACCCTGGAGCAGGTGTCCCCAGGGACAAACAGCTCTGGGACCTTGGGCTGGCTGCCTGCAGTGAGGGGTTTTTTTCACTGAACTTTCAGCAGCAGCAAACACTGGAAATAAATGCTCTGGGAAAAGGTCCCTCCAGGAAAGAGCGGTGTACAGAAAGCAGCCTGTTTTCACTACGTGACATAATGGCTGCTGTGGGGGCACAGGGTACAATCCTCTGATCCCAGAGCCACCGGGCCTGGGTCAGTGAGGAGAGCGAGCGGTCACGGGGCAGGGAAAGTGCTGACTGCTGTGGGCATTGTGAATGAACAATGTCCCTCTGCATCTGTGGGACGCCCGGGTTACCCAATGCGTAGCTGGGATGGAACATTTCTCCCGGTCTGCCCTGAGGCAGCTGAGCTGGGAGGAGCCCAGGGCTCTCGGGCATTCCTGGTATTTGCCAGCCAGTGGCAAAGGCCACTGAGAGCAGACTTGGCCTGGCAGGAGGTGCTGAGGATGAGTAAGTGTTGTCAAAGTTATAGAATGAGAGAAGCTGCCACCTTCCCAGGGTGTCCACAGCCTTCCCAAGTGGCAGCTCTGTCCATGGGACCTTGGTTCCCTCTGGCTGAGCCAACCCCAGAAGTGAAGGGTCTGGCCCAGGATCACTCCCAAGATCTGAATTTTCCTTCCCCACATTCCTGGCATGTTCCAGCTGGGTTGTTGCAGAGTCTGTGGTGGCACCTCCCACGTGTCTCCCTGTTTTGAATCATTTAGGGTTTTTACCACTAAATCCACGAGTAACCCACTGTATTCGGGCTTTGTTTACAAGCCCAGTTTTGTGCGGTGTACACTGCAGCGTGTCCCAAATTTAAAGTCTGGTGACTGGATCTGTAGAAGGCTCGAGGATCGTGGAGCTGGGAGAGCTCCTTTAGGGGGAGTGCCCAGCTGCCTCACTTCAGGAGTGAATTATCCTTCTCTGAGCTAAATCTGTGTGGAGACGTGTTGCACCCTGCACAGTGTGTGCCTGTTGTACATTCACATACATGGGAGGGGGCATTCTTAAGATACAGACGTTTTCATGCTGTAACTACTGAATTCAAATTGTAGCATTTCTTTAAAATATTGAAAATCAGGTTCTCACAGTCCTTGAAAAAAAACCCCAAACCTAAGTATTGGCGAACTGAACTTCCAGCTGAACTTCGGCGTGTGCTGTTGTTTAAACCAGCCTGCAATGCACACAGCTGTGCCCAGACGGGGCTGCTTGCTTCCCACTCTCTTCCCAGCAGCTTCCCGAGCCGTTTACTAAAGGATTTTGTTTTTTCCTCCTGTTACTCACAGTGCCTTTAGACTGAGGGTAAAGAAGGGGCGGCTGCAGTTCCAGAGCTTTGCATTCCTGGCTGAGCTGTGCTTGTGTTTGCATGCAGAGCCATCGCCTCCCCTCCAACTATTTTAATCATTTCAAAAAGGGTGGGTCAGCAGGCATTTGGCAGCGGCTCCTTTTCTATAGCTGAGGTGGAGTCAGCCAATGACCTGCAAGCCTGGAAAATTTTGCAGGGCAGTTCCACTGGACGGCTGTGCGGAGCTGTGCCATTTGAATTTCAGCACAGACTCTCACTCACTGCACTCTCCATTCCTGGCGTGTCTCCCAGCGCGGAGTTAGCTGAGGCTCGGGCTCAGTTTTCCCTGCTCTCTCCCTGCAGTGACAGCTTCTCTGGGCTCCGTGAGCCAGGACTCCCGAGCGACCATGGAGGACACCACCTTGCAAATCATCGAGCCACCCACTGTTTCTGAGACCTCGGAGGAGCAAGTGCCTGAGGAGCCCATCAAATCAGACCAGATCAACGGTGTGATGGTGCTGACCCTTCTGGACAAGATCATCGGAGCAGTGGATCAGATCCAGCTGACCCAAACACAGCTGGAGGAGAGACAGCAAGAGATGGATAGCGCAGTGACCAGCATCCAGGGAGAGCTGACCAAGCTGACCAAGGCACACACCACCACCAGCAACACTGTCAACAAAATGCTGGAGAAGGTGCGCAAGGTGAGCGTCAACGTGAAAACGGTGCGGCAGAACCTGGAGAAGCAAGCCGGGCAGATCAAGAAGCTGGAGGCCAACGAAGCGGAGCTCCTGAAACGCAGGAACTTCAAAGTCATGATCTATCAGGTAAGGAACTGTTTCACTATGTCTTTACATCCTGTTAGTGGGTGTTTTCTTTGCCGAGGGTCCTGTCATGCTGCATGTTTGGTCCAGCCCTCTCCCAAACTCCCCGGATTGTCTGGCAGTCCAAACTGAGGCGGGTCCCCCGTCACTCTCATTTGTGGTTTAACATTTTTTGTGTGTCCTAAGATAACGTTTGAGTGAGTTGTCCCATTTAACAGGAATTTTAATGCAGATAGGCAACGAGGCCCTAAGAACTCACTGCAATGGGCCAGAAGTATCAAAATAACCCAATTTTACTGGTTAGCTCAACAAAGAGCAAGAGTGCTCTGGGATCTGGAAGGGGGTGTTGTAAATCTGTCTGCCAACGTCTCTTCTACCAAGAGGCACCATGTGTATGGCTACGTGGAGACCGATAATATTTCAGATTTGTGACATGCATCTGGTAACAAGTGGTAGTAACCCCAGCCTCAGGGTTAATCTGTCCAGCCAGGGCAGATAGAGCTGTCAGAGAAAATCCAGCCCAGCCCCCTGACCTGCTTGGGGCAGCCTTTGCGGAGGGCTTGTACAATTCCCACCTTCCTTCTTCCACATCCTGTAAGCCTTGAACATTCTTATTGTTTGGTCCCAATAACAGCTTTGGTTTGCTTGATGTTCACCCCCTGCACTAAGTGTTGGAGTTTTCACTTAACATGAAACAAGGGAAGAGAGAGGAACATGGTTCTGTCAGGTTTCCTGCATGGAGTTTGTTTTCCGCATCAGAGCAAACTCCTCTATTGGGCCGCGGGAGAAAAGCGAGCGAAACAGTTAATGCTACAGTTGGAAGCCTCTGGGTTAATAATAGCCAGCGCTAGGGACAAATGGAGAAGCTTCGAGTGCTGATCATGGGAAGAGAGAGAAGAAAAGCAGAATAAAAGGGAGAATGGTCCTTACTGTGAGGTTTGAGGGCGAGTGGCTCATGACAGGCGCAGGGGTCAGACATGTACAGGGCCAGTGGGACTCCTTGGTTCAGAGCTTGAGCATTTGTTGTTCTATCACGGCTGAGAGGCTGAAATACCTGAGCCTGTTCAGGTCATACAGGAAACACAACCAGTTACAGGCAGATACATGTGTATAGATTTATTACAAGCTCTTTGTATCAATTTATCCATGGAAAAATAAAATAGAAGCAACAACCACTGCAAAATGAGAGGAGTGAAGGGAATTGTTTAAACATAACATTCCATGTCAGTTACGGAAATAGGTAGGAAGTTGGCAAGGTTCAAGGTCCTTGGGAAGCATCCCAAACATCTGCAGGTTAGTGTTTCATGAGCACTTTGTGTTGGTTTACCGTGGCTTATTGATACTGAGCAGAGTTTCTTTTTGAACATGAAAAAGCAATCCTGCTTCTAAAGGCTTGGGGCCTGCCCTTGCTGCTGTGGTGAGGACAGAGCAGCCTTGGAAAGAGTTGTTTGGCCAGGGACAGTGCCAGGGACTTGGGGAATCATGGAGATATTAGGGAAAGAAATAATTTGGGATTTGGAATAATTTCCCAGCATGGAATTTAGTGTGATTTGAATGTCACAGAGCACAAGTAAGGAATTCTCCAGGTTCGTGCCATGTGAAATGGAGCTGTTTGTGCCCTCATGGACATCCTGGCACTTCCATGGGAGCTGCAGCAGACCCGGCCCCAGCGGGAAAACATCGAGCGCTGGGGTCCACCCTGGGGGTTAACTGAGGAATTCACTGTGCTTTCCTAACAGTGTCTACGGTTAAAACCAAATAATTACAAAATAACTTTCATCTAATTCAGTATCTCACTTCTCAGACCCCCCCCACCTACCAAAGTGTCTGTTGGGTACATTACTGATCACGTAATTAATTCTGCGGTGCTGAGCACATTATTGCTCCTCTCTGACTCAGGGAGAGCTGCTTTGCCAAGCTGGGAGTGACTCCTGTGTGTTTTCAGTTGCTGTGGCAAAAAAGTCCAAAGATTTATTAGTCTTTTCTTTTGGAGAACAAGAGGAAAAACTCATCCTAAGAGACGTAAAATATTCCATAATCCCAGCGGTGGCTGTCTCTGGGTGAGAGAGCTGAGCAGAGCAGGAGCTGTGCTCCGTAGGATTCAATATTGCACAGTTCTGCAGTCGGAAGAAATAAAGGAGGTAAAGATAAATGAGCTCTTTGCTGGCTCTTGATGTTTGATTATTCTCTCAGCATTCAGTCCTGAGGCTTCAGCCATTGTGGAGGGATTATTTCAGGAGTGCAAATAAGACCTTTTGCATCTTGGAGGGGAAGTCAGGCTGCCTGTGAGAATTGTGTTTTGCTCGCTGTAGATTATGAGGAGATGAAAACCAAATTTTATTCAGGGAAAGCCTGACCTGTGGGATGATCCTGAGCACATCTGCTGGGGTAGTTTAAAAATGCAGGGGAGAAGGTGCAGGGCTGGATATCACTCCCACATCCTGGCTGAGGGGAGGTGTTGAGCAGAACATTTACAGGCGTCACTCTCAGTCCCGTCCATGCTTGCGTTTTCTCACTTGCTTACCCTCTTTGAGCTGATTTTGCCTGGAGCTGGTCTGATTTCTACCAAGTTAAGAGTTTTTGTGTAGACTTAATGTAGGGAATTAGAGCAATTCTTTAGAATAAAACTCAAAAACAACCATACCGCTCCAAATTGCCCCATCTTTCTCTTTTGAAAACTTGCCGAGCCAAAGCAGAGGTGACAGCTTTGACAGGCTGCTGTGTACGCTGATGTTCAGTGCAGAACTTACCTTCCTAAAAAGTCTGACATCAGTGAGTGCCTGCACTGGTCAGCAGCCCCTGGGAATAGAGCTCAGAGCTTCCTTTGTGCCTCTGTCCCGGGCTCCTGTCTTTCAGAGAAATCAGGACACCAAAAAATTCGGTGAGAGTTGCTAATAAAAACAAACTAAAGTGACTTCATCCCAAATCTCCTGGTTTTAGAATCCTGGATCTGGGGCTGGTTACTGCAGTTCATGGTTAAATAATGGATGTCCTGTGCAAGCAGCTACTGCTCTGAAACCAGACTTTGTGCCATGTTCAGCTGGAGAGTGGCACGTGGCAGTTTATGTAAGCTTGGCATTTTCCTCCAAACAGTTTTTGACAATTAAACTTATTCCTGCAAATGTCAAAGGCTGATTTTCTTACAACCGGACAAAGCCTTGCAGCACTCGGCACGCACACTGAGTATTGAATTTCTAAAGTGTGCCGGTCCTTTATTTTGAGGCTCGTGTGGGCGCCGAGCTCTGGGAGCTCTGGCTCGGGATGTGCAGTGTTTTTGTTGGGAAGAGCAGCCTTTTTTCGAGGGGTGTGAGTGAGTGCTCCTCACACTGTCCTTTTCGGAGGCTCCAGTGGGGCTCATCCGCTCCTCAGGGGGCTTTGGTGGCCTCTCTGAGCTGTGTGAGATGTGAGTTTCCATGGGAAGAGCTGTGCAGTTGGGAGAGCAGGGTGGGACCTGGATCCCAGCCATGCAGTGTTGGGTGGGTAAGGCTGGGCAAGGAAATATAAATAGCCCAGCCTGGCTTTGTGCTCGCGTGGGCCTTATACGGACGGGAGCAGCGAGACTGTGCATCGTGAGAAGGAGGGGCAAGATTTCAAACCCACACATGAATGTGACAGATTTAGAGGCCAGACCTGAACTGCCTCGGTTTTGGGTCTGTGCTCCTCAAAAGAGAGTATGGGAAAGGACATAAAGAAAAGAGCTCAGGGGGCTGAGGAGAAGCCCAGGGAGCCCAGGGCAGGGAGCCCAGGGCATACAAACCCACTGCCCCAGGGATGCAGCCTTTCTCCACTGCCCAAACAGAATGGCATCTGCCCTGAACTATGGTTTTGTTTCAAATTAATCACTCAGAAACAAAACCGTGATGAGTTTAATGGCAGTGGAGCATTGACAAGACCCAGCAAGATCCGCAGGCCCGAGGGACAGCCTGGGTGGGTGACATGCCTGCAGTTCAGTGGAACTTGCCCAGCTACCAGCATTAAAAAGTAAATAGGAATTTCCAAAGCAATTTGGGTAATGTCACTGGGATAGGCATGGGCACCAGGTACCCACGGGGTGCTTTTCCTGCAAGACCAGCTGGGTCCATGTGGCTGAGAGCTCTCTGTGCTGGAACATCCATCCCTCTTCCCAGTGGGTCACTGCAGGGATTTGCATTGCAGCAGCCACTGTATTTATTTTCTGTTATTACTTTAAAATAAAAAGCTCGTTTCACTTTCACTGCAAATCCAGTCCAAAGCAGCTCCTGTCAGTGCTGCCTCCGTTGCAGGGGCACCACATGAACATCCCAATATACAAAAATATTGCATATTCTCTGCATATTATGGAATTATAACAGTCTCAAAATAATAATTCAGAGGAGACTGAGGCTTAAAAAAAAGTCAGGATGTTAATAGCTCTGTCTTCCAGGATTTTTCTTAGTGCAGATTACCAGTCTACCCATATACAACTCTGGAGCATGGATTTCTCTGTTGCAATCTAGCATCAACTGCATTAATATTTCATTACTCAGCTATTATTTATAAGCAGTTGGTGCCAGAACTGTTTGCTTTGCTGAAATCCTTTCACCATTATAGTTACAGACTGAGCTGTGCAGCCATAAATTGTCTCAGAGCAAAGGGCCAGAGGCTGCCCAGCCGTAGGGATGGGGTTAGACTGGACGAGTAGTGGCTCATGAAAACAAACCCAAGGTAATATCCCTCCTGATCACATATTCCTCCCTCAGGCCTCTCATGTGCACAGCCCAGAAGGCACAGCAATGGCTCATAAACTATTCAGCAACAGGCTTAGCCCTCTTTTATCCCATTTGGGATTGTCCTCTTGATTCTGCTAGATCTCCTACAATTTACAGGGCACCTGAAGAATTGTGGGTCCACTGTCCAGCTGCGAGGTAGACAAAGAGCAGAAACAAAATGTGCAGTATCAGTAAAGGAAAATCAAATATTTAGAATAAAAAGGTCTCAGGATGTTTAGTCTCCAGCTTTATGTGAGGATGCAAATGTCAGTGTCTGCAAATCATCTGTAATACAAACCCCATCTTTGCTGCGTTGCTGCTCAGGAGCAGCTCCGGAGTCATCAATCAGCTCAGACAGATTTATCCCGGAGGAGTAGATCTGAGAGCAAAGCCAGTGGTACAAACAGACTGATAATGGCATCAAAACTTTTTAATGATGTCAGAGGGGAAGAAAGTGCCTTTCCACTCTCAATCTATTTACTTCTCTGCTTCCTACAGCCCTGCCTCTCTTCTGACTCACTATAGGCAAAAGCATTTTTCCAAGCACAGCCTCCTCCTCTCCCCAGCCTCCCTCCCTTCCTTTGCACCCAGCTCTGGTGCCTGTACCAGGCTGCTGTTTCTCACAGCTGATGAAGCAGATCCAGCTCTTCAGACACAGCTTCCAGAACACAGCGTAACTGGATGTGCCTGATAGAAAGAAATGCCAGGCAGATTGCACAACACCCAGAACTACAGAGGGTGGGAGGACTCTGCTAGTCAGGGAGATGCTACTTGAGGATGAACTATTTATCCCTCTAACATTTACCTAATCCCAACCTGATTTGCTTTCTCCCTTCATATTTTAGATCTTTTTCTCTCAGCAATATTTCTTGGTGACTTCTTACATGCAGGACTCAAAAGTCTCGTCTCTAAGGCTTGAGGCTTCTCTTTTCATGAACCTCTTGGCACTATTGGAGGCAAACTTTGTCCAACCCTTGGAACCCAGAGTCAAGGCCATGCCTGACTTTGCTGTGTCACTGGGTGCAGAGATCTGGGAGCTGCTGGGAATTCTCCGGTGCTGGTTTAGGGTAAGGTCGGTACGTGACAAAACCAGCAGATAGAGTTCTGGAGTTGCACCCGGCTGTTTCCATCTCTGCAGCCTCTGCACTTGAATTAATCGACACAGGGGTTTAAAATCAACACTCTTTTTTTCATGATCTTACACTTACAAGGCAACTCTGAGTTCAGCTACGTCACAGCAAAGGGAGACACGTCCCCAACAGGCAGCACTGAATCCCTGTGACCGTGAGCAGAGTCTGGCCCTGTGGCAGTGTCAGTGTGAACGTGCCTGAACCCACAGAAGGGATCCTGCGTCTCCTGGGACCTTCTGAATCAGAGATGAACACTCTTCCATCTGTAGATCTTTGCTGACTCTCTTTTCTGTCAAATTCTGCTCCCCGGCTTCTCCCGTTACTAAAACGTACCCCTGTGCCTTTTCTCTCTGCCTGTTCTCGTGCTAACCCGGATCACTGTTGGCGTGTTCCCAAACAGATTCCCGGCAGGAACAGGTAAGTGTTTCCATTGTGCTTCCTTTCCCCGGCCATTGAAACGCAGTTTTCCTCATCTTAGCCCGAGAAGATCCCGCGCGTGTGCCTTGAGCCTTCGCCAGGGACTGCCCTCTGAGCCCAGCCCGCGGAGACAGGCCCAGGGCAGCAGAAGACACGCGAGGAGGCAGCAGTTTAGGGCCTCGCCAGCGGCACCCCCCGAAGATCGCTCTGAACCTCTTCTGAAGCTCTGGGAGCTGCTGATTCCGAGCCTTTGCTTCTCGCCTGCTTGGGGCTGCCTCAGGCTCTCAGACCTGCAAGGCTGATCCTGCTGCTGACTAACGCGCTTTCTGCATGAGCGTGGGTGTGAGGAGCTGGGATTTTCCCTCAGGCGATCTGGGAGGGAGGAGCTGCTGTGTGGCTTGCATGAAGGGCGACAAGTGGCCAGGGGCAGTTGGCTCTGCTGGCGTCTGCTGTGACTGGGCAAATCCCACCTGTTCTCTGAGCCGCTGTTTCTCTCTCTGAAACACAGCCCTGGAACCCCCACCTCCTCAGGCTTCTTGTGAGCATTAGTTTGTGGTTGTGAAATGGTTTGAAGTTGTTGTTTTGAACAGGTAAAACAGGCAGAGAGCACAAACTGTGACATAAACTTCCAGTGCCTTGGGCAGCCCCTGCAGCATCTCCCATTTCTGTCTGGCCGCAGCCCCTGGTGCTGCTTGCTCGGGGTCAGGCCCTGCACACGCTGGAGCGGTGACTTTAACTGCTGATCATGTAAGATTTAGGCCACAGAGGCCACAGTGGCCTGTTGCCTTCCTGTCATTGTGTAGCTACTGGACAAAATGCCCCGAGCTCTGCTGCCCTTTGGGGGTCACCCAGTAGCGTGCGCAGCACTGTCCAGTGGGAATGGATTTCCAGTAGGAAAGGACTATTCCAAGAGCCAGGTGAGGGTGAACCCAGTCCAAGAATTGGGGTCTCTGGGCAAAGCTGCCAGGGAAAACTTCTCCTTTTCAAGGATGTAAAAAAAGCCTTTTTTTTGGTGATCTAGCAAAAAAAAACCCCAAACAAACAAAACAAAAACAAACAACCTAACAATCTAGTGATTTCAGTCTCCACAGAAAAGGTCTGTTCCACCCAGACACTGGAGAGGAAAGCACAGCCCCCTCTGTGCATCTGGACACCCCTGAGCCCTGCTTGGCTCAGGGTGCTTCTCAGGCGTGCTGCTGTTGCTCAGGAATAGCTGAATCCTCCTTCCCATGACACTGCTGGAAGGTCAGCACAGAACAGTCTCCTCTGAGGCCTGGCAGAGCAGAGCAGTTATCATGGCAACGGGAGAGCAGAACTTGTTCTCCTCTGGCACAGCTTGACCTGACCTGGAGGGCTGTTTGCTGCCCGAGCTCCTAATCCTCCCCCGGCCTCCCCGAGCCAGGGCCGGGCTGTGCTGTCCGGGTGGGCAGAGGGAGGGCTGGGATGCAGGAGGGGCTACGGGCTCCAGCTCACCCAGTGTTGGGATCAGTCTGATTTGGTCATAGTGGAGAGCTGGTCGGAATGTGAGCTGGTCGTTTTCTGCACGTTATGGCTGCAAATGTCAACCAAACTCACTGTTTGTGCTGTTGCAGTTGTGTAAAAATAACGTAGTGAAATGAATTGCAGATGTGATTTGCATGCGCATGTGAGAGCCTTCCATTAAACCTTCCAACTGGAGACTGGAGTGGCTGGGAGTGCTGGGACTCTGTTTCTTACACACTGACTGGGAATGCAGCTCAGCTCTGTGCCTCCTTGGCCTTTTATACGCCAGGGGAAGTGTTTACGTGTGTTGTAGCAACCAGGCGGGTGTCCATGGCTGTGGGCTGCGGGTGACTCACTGCCAGGGAACTCGAAAACAATGTCAGATAAAAGCCCGCTCAGGGGAGCCGGGAAGAGACTGCTGTGGATCCAACAGCTCGGAATTGTTTGAAGTAGGAGGACACAGAGCAGCTGGCAGCCAGCTGCCTTTGGGGCTGGCTGTGGGCACTGGGGCCCTTCTGGGTGCCCACAAAGTCCACAGATGGACCGGCCCAGTGCCAGGGAGCTTCCTGAAGCACAGCTCTTCCCAGGAGGTCTGTGCTGCAGGGACAACACACGCTCCCTGTCCCTGTCCTGCTGCTGGGTGCAGCTCTGCACTGTACACAGAACAGGGCCAGAGTTTGCCGCTGCTGGTACCAAAATCTCCTGAAAAATGTTGTTTACCTGCTGTCCTTGTGCCAGTTGGATCCAAGCTGAGAGGACAGAACTGGTTTGCCTCTGCTGATTGGGAGCCAGGCTTTGAACACCCCAACAGGCAGGGATGCCAAGACTCAGGATTTTGGACTCGCCCACTTCAGGATCAGTGTTTTCTGAGTAAAAATAGAATGCCTGGTGTTAAAAATGTGGCTCAACTGGATGAGTCATGAGTGAAATGAAATGCAGAGAGCATAGTGCATTGCTAGGAGCAGGGATTTGTGCAACAGCCACCCGTGGACCCAGGATGGTTCTTGATTGTTCCACTCATGTCCCATTATCCTCCACCTCTGTGTCTGCAAGCATGTCCTGCCCACACCAGGCAGTTTCCCTTCCCCTTCCCCACTGGAGAAACCTCCCAGGCAGGCAGGAGGAGACTCTCGGTGGCTTTTGGGCAGTGGCTGGGTGCAGGGGGGAGGTTCATGCAAGGGATGCTCAGCAGAACGTGCTTGTTCCCATTAAGATGTGCCAGAGCTGTGGATGTTCTCCTACCAGCTGTGCTGTGCCTGAACCCACAGGAATGCTCCCTGAATGCAGGAGAGCTTGGACTCCAGGGAGTGTTTCTCACAATTTTTTTGATTTTCACACTGCTGAAAATCCTCCATCAGTCCCCCAGCTGGTTATCTGCTCCTCAGATCAGCATCAGGAAGATGGGATGGGATGGGAATGCAGGAATTATACCATACTGAGGAGAGAGAGAGGCCTGGAGCAGAACATGAAGGGTTTCCCAAGCACAACTGGAGAAAAGCTCTCGGAAACAGTCCCAAGGGGGAGGCTGGGATCCTCACGTGTGGGAAGGGCTGCGCTCCCTCTGTGCCTTTAGGTCTGATCCATGAGGTGCCTCTTGACAGAGGCAAGAGCAGAGCCGTGAGTGCTGCTGGGCTGGGGTTGGGCTGTGGGGATGGAGCGGGGCCGGCAGAACGGGGTGAAGTGCCTGAGTGCAGCCCGTGGGATCACAGAGCCAGACAGCTGCTGCTCTCTGGGTGAAGTGCAGGGTTAGGGAGAGCTGCAGGCACCCCAACAGGGGTTGCTCCTGCTGGCCATGTCTTCATGGCTGTGAGGGAAGAGCTGCAGGATGCTGCTAAGGCTGGATGGGAGCATTGCTGGCGCAGCCCATCCCATCACATCAGAAAATTCAGTCAGGAGCTGGATACACTGGTGTACCAGGAGGAAAGGTTGTTATTTATGTGACAGACGTGGAGTTTTTGAGCTGGTGTTTCTTTCTGCAGACACATATTCTGGAGCTCACAAGGGGCTGATAGGATCAGGGTTTGCAGGATATGGCCCATTTCCAGGGACAGCCGTGCCAGGCGAGAGGGGGATGCCTTTGTTCTGGCTCATTGTGTTGCCTCAGAGGGAAGGAAGTGGCTGGAGTTCCTGATGTTCTGCTGGCTGGGCAGGGTCCCTGGAAGTTTCTGGGATTGCTCTGGCAGGTGTTGTTGTGGAGAACAGGATCCCTGCCTTCCCTGTGATGTGGGTTTGCCCTGGACTGACCTGGCCCTCTGGAGAACGTGTGTATTGTTTTCTGCTGAAGTGGCTCATCAAATGAAGAAAACATATGTTGGCCACTTCACCCTAATCTCCACAAAGTACTTGGGACCTGACCTGTGGTCTGGAGGGTGAAGAGCTTCACCCAGCACAGCTCTCTGCTCTGAAGAAAACCCAGAACGAAACCTCTGCTCCAGCAAGTTCTGTGTTTTCACCACAGACACTGCAGCCTGTGCCATCCTCACTGAGCCCAGTGCTCCAATGAGCTGGCTTGTCACTGCTCACAAAGGTTTCTCCAGGTGCCCTTGTGCTTCCAGAACTTCAGCTGGCCCAAGGAACAGCACCTGTGCTTGGGAAAAAATGAGGAAGCAGCTGAGAGCATCTGGATTTTACCCAGGTGAAGCTGTGCTGGAGTCACGTTCAATGAGTTGTGTCACTTCTCCAGGGGTGCAAGGGAAGACAGGGCTGGGGACAGTGCAGAGGTCCGGGCACAGCACTCGTGTCTGCAGGGAGGGAGTCTCCTCCTGCCTCTGTCCAGGGGCTCAGGGCAGAGCCACAGAGTGGCAGTGACCTTGGTCAGCCAGGGCGGTGGCACGCAGCGGGACAGCACTCAGGGTGCGGGTGCGCACACACGCCGTCCCTTCCGGCGCTGAGCAGGGACCGGGATGTTCTGTGCCACGGCAGCGCCAGGGACGCCCCTCCTCGTGCTTGATGGAATGTCCATACCTGGTGTCCTGGCTCTTGGCACCTGTGCAGCTCCTTCGAGCACGGCTGCGGTGCAGCAGTGGCAGCTGCTGTGACATGCAGAGCATAGGAGGTGCCTCAGCAAATCACCCTCCCGGGTCACAGGACACCTCCCCAAGGCGGGGGCAGGCAAATCACTGCCAGTGTCCCAGGGTTTGCCATGCACTTGGGGTACACCAGGGCCTGCCCTTTTCCCTGGGCCTGGCTCCTGCCAGTGCAGGACTGGAATCCCGTCCTTGCTCCGTTCAGCTGCTGTCTGCCCCAGGGCTCGGAATGGCACCTGGCCGTCCTGCTGCCCAGGCTCTTCTCCAAACCTCAGCGCAGCAGCTCCACATGCTGTGTGCCCGTTCCACACATTGCCCTTTGGCTGCTGCTGGATTTCTGACAGCTCCCACCCAGCTCTGTACATTAAAACTGCTAGGGCAATAAATTTCCGAGCGTGGGCTGCAGCCCCGCAGCTGTGACGCTCCGTACAGTGATGGGCTATTTCCAGCCTGTCCCGGGAACAGAGAGGTGAATCACTGCAGCAGGGACGCATGCTATGTGCTGCTCAGATGAAAACCAATCCCGCTCCAGACCTGTGCCCCTCTCGCAGGCACATGCTTGTCCTCTGCCACTGGGATCAGAAACTTGGCTGGCTCAGGCTCGTGGAGAAGCTGAATGAATCCAGCCCTGTCCCAAGTAGAGCTGTGTAGCCTTGCAGACCAGGCTGTGTGAGCTGGGGACACTGTCTCCACCATCTCCAGATATGGACTCAGGCAAATTGTCTAACTTATTCCCCAGTGGAGAAATAGGAAAAACAGGGCAGCCTGCTGCATCCCAAGAGATGTCCCAGCCCCACATCTGGATTCTGAGGCCTTGGGAAAGTCCGAGTGCAGACTGGTGGTGGCCAGGACAGCGTGTGCATGCTGGCGTTGTGGCCGGACTCTCAGCTCCGGCCGTGCCTCTGCAGCCCTGCGCTGCGCCTGGGGCAGCAGCTGGACCTGGCCAGGCTGGACACCTGAAGACAACCATCCTGCAGCCAGGAGTGAGGGGCTGCAATGGCCAGGTCCTGGGATAAAGATGAAACTGGAGGGCACAGGACTGTAACAGGGGCAGAGGAGGAAGGGAAATGGCTCTAGTTTCAGTGCTGCGCCTTTCCCATACTTTTGGGGTCACAGATGAGTTTGGAGCCAGCCCAGGGTGAGCAGAGCTGGTGCCTGAGTCCTGGCACGAGAGAGTCCTTAAGCAGATCCTCTTCACAATGACTTATCAGTTGCAGTAAGGGAGGATGAGCCCAGGCCTGAGGTACCTGGGTCTGTTTAGCCGGGTGGAGGCCAATGTCTCCATGGCACCGTGGGAGGGAGGACGGGCTGGCTCCAGGGCTGCCCGTGTGTGTGTGTGTGTCTCACTGGCTCCGCTCTGTGTCTTGCAGGATGAAGTGAAGCTCCCATCTAAACTGAGCATCAGCAAGTCCCTAAAGGAAGGTGAAAAGCTGGAGAAGGAAGGCGAGGGTGAGGAGGCACCTGTGGGTGAGGACCATGCGGAGGAGGACCACATCCAGCTCTCCTCGGATGAGGAGGTGGAGATTGAGGAGATTATCGAAGAGTCACGGGCAGAACGCATCAAAAGGAGCGGCATGAAAAGGGTGGATGACTTTAAGAAGGCATTTTCAAAGGAGAAGATGGAAAAGACTAAGCTAAAGACCAAGGAAAACCTGGAGAAGACCCGCCACAACTTGGAGAAGACCCGCCACAACCTGGAGAAGAGGATGAACAAACTGGGCACGAAAATTGTGACTAACGAAAGGAGAGAAAAGATGAAGAGCTCTCGGGATAAACTGAGGAAGTCTTTCACCCCTGACCACACCATCTATGCCAGGTCCAAGACAGCCGTCTACAAAGTGCCACCCTTCACTTTCCATGTCAAGAAAATAAGAGAGGGTGAGGTGGAGGTGAAAGCCACAGAGCTGGTGGAGGTTGGTGGAGAGGAGGGAGAAAATTCAGATCTGATGCGTGGGGAGAGCCCTGACGTGCACACACTGCTGGAGATCACGGAGGAGACTGACGCGGTACTGGTGGACAAGAGTGACAGCGAGTAGGACAGGCTGCAGTGCACAAGGGTTGTGGACGACGGCTGAACACATTATCACTCACATTTCGAGCTCTCCCTGCCCTGGAGCCCCAGGGAAGTGTACACGATGCATCCTTCTTACCCTGCAGAGCCGACGCCGATCCCCTGCCTGCTTGTACAAGGTGTATTTTATATTTTAGTTTTAGCACACATTAGAAACACGGAACTGTTTTTCTTACACTACTAAATCACCCTCGGAGACCATTCCTGCTGCAGCCTTCTTGCCCCACACCTGAAGGTGGGCTTCGAGTGACAGGGCCCCGGCCCAGCTGGAGAGTGCTGATCCCAAGACAATGACTGTACAGCTGAAAGTTCAAGAGTCCTCCATAAGAAGAACCTGGTGTCAAGAAAGCTTCCTGCAAGTAGCCCACACCACCCAGCCCCCTGTGCCAGGCTGCGCAGCCGCCCCGCAGGCAAGAAGACTCCCAGCACCCAAACTGGCTGCTCCTTCGGGGGACCAGAGGAACTGGGATGCAGCTGGTGCCTGGGAGGGAAGAGCTGAGCAAGTCCTGTTGATGGGCAGAGCATGGCAAAGCTGAGCTGGCGTGGGGCAGGTGGGGCTGCTCCTCTCTGCCCTCCCCAGGACTGGGTGACCTTCACATGAAGCCACCCTGCAGCTGGGCCTGCCGTGGGTGCCTGTGGGGTGTCACATAGCTGGGGCCTGCTGCTCCTCCCTGCTGTGCCCCGGGGCCGTGGCAGGAACAGCGCAGGCTGCAGGCTTCCGGCCCGGGTCATGGATCTGGCTGCCAGAGATCCAGGGTCCACAGCGAGTCCTGGGGGCAGGGAGCAGCATGGAGGTGGCGTGGTGGATCTGCACCCTCCACACCCACAGAGGTGGTGGCAGCAGGCAGTGAGGTCCAGGCTTGCAGCCCTGGGAGAGGGGGATACGCAGGCAGTGATGCCAGAGCAGCCACCACGGCTAGCGACTTGTTTCCCGTGGGATACGGGATGCACTGCTGCCACGTGAGGCTCCAGACCATCAGAGAGAGGCCTTGACACCTGTCCAGCACTGGACCTTGAGCATTTCTGAGCATCTGCTTTCTGCAGGGGTCCTGGCTCAGCTCAGGCTCATGCCCGTGCCCACGTCCCGTGCTTTCCTCCCTGTGTCCTGCTTTCTGCAGCTTCGCTCCATGCCCTGAGCGCGGCAGCACGAAGGCAGCACACGGTGGCCTGGGGGCTCTGCCTGGCTCGGCCCCCCCGCTTGGCTCCCACATACTCAGCCCCCGCTGCAAGCCCCAGCCCCGCATCCCCCGTCCTGCTCCCCCAGCACGAGGCTGCTGCTGCCCACATAACCCAATACATAAACTTGCTTTTCCTTTAAGAATTATTTTCCTTCACATTGTCCAGTGCATCCAGCCTGTCCCGGCCTGGGGCTCCTGCTACAGCTTCCCTCCCCACAGAAGGTGTGACCGGCCGGTTCCGTGTGCCGGCTGCAGGCAGCCCTGAGACACCGGTGGCCCCGAGGCTCCCGGTGTGGGGGGGCACTGGGCACCGGCTCTTGGCTGCTGGCGGGGCAGTGGTTCCCGGCCCAGTGTGGGCCCCAGCCCGCAGGTCACCTGCCCTCACGGAGTCTCTCGTGGGCAGTTTTCACGCGGGTTTTCTCTCTGAGCAGCGGGGCCGGGACAGCAGAGCCAGGGCGGCAGAAGCCCCGGTGATCCTTGCCTGTCCCTGGCTGTGCCCAGGCAGCAGCGCAGCAATAAAGTCTCTTTTGTTAACCACCAGTGTGCGGCCTGTCCGTGGCACCGGGCGTTGGGGTGGGGCTGCCACACACGGACTGATCCCCACAGCCCTACAGGGCTGACCCCCAGCGCTCCACCGAAATCTGGGGATCGATCCCACAGCCCTATGGGGCTGAGCCCCACAGGGACCAATCCCCACAGCCCTATAGGGCTGACCCCCAGAACTCCACAGAGATCCATCCCCAGAGCTCCACAGGGACCCATCCCCAGCGCTCCACAGGGATCCATCCCCAGAGCTTCATGGGGACCGATCTCCACAGCCCCACAGGGACCGATCCCCACAGCCCTGCGGGGCTGAGCCCCAGAGCTCCACCGAGATCTGGGGATCGATCCACTGAGCTTCATGGGGATCAATCCCACAGCCCTATGGGGCTCAGTTCCATAGCCCCACAGGGATCGATCCCCACAGCCCTGCGGAGCTGACCCCCAGCGCTCCACAGGGATCCATCCCCAGAGCTTCATGATTGATCCCCACAGCCCCACAGGGACCGATCCCCACAGCCATATGGGACTGATCCCCACAGCTTCCACAAGGATCGATTCCCACAGCCCTATGGGGCTGACCCCCAGAGCTCCACAGGGATCCATCCCCAGAGCTTCATGATTGATCCCCACAGCCCCACAGGGACCGATCCCCACAGCCCCCACAGGGGTTGATTCTCACAGCCCTACGGGACCAATCCTCAAAGCCCCCCAGGAATCCGTCCCCACAGCCCTATGGGACCGATCCCCACAGCCCCAC
>VZRS01009255.1:0-32370 GCA_013398055.1 Ifrita kowaldi
ATATATATATATATAAATGCATATAAATATTTTAATAGATATTTAAATATATAAGGCCCTGCATTATTACATTGTCTCTTACAGGTGTTATATTGTTATATGTGTGTTATTATATAGCACTCTTGCCTTAAATCTTGTATGTGTTATAATAGGTTCTGTAAATTCCATTTTTTATTAAGGCTACAATGGTGTTCTACTTAATACACTCTGTGCTATTTAAACTATACCATAAAGATATGTGGTGTAACTTGCAGAGAGAGATGGTCCCATTATATTGTGTGTTATATAATCAGTAAATAAATTAACTATCACTTCCCACCTAGGTATTTTTTAAATATCTTCCAGGTCTTGTTCTGAAATGGTAACAAATACTAAGGAAGGGGAAGGAAGAATAAAGAATGGAAAGGAATACTAAAAAAAAAATCAAACCAAACATTAAAAATATCAAGAACTAGGAAAGAACAGTAAGGAATGCTAAAAAATGGAAAGGAATCCTAAAGAATGGGAAGGAACAGTAAAGAGTAGTCAGAGATACTGAAATATGGGAAGGAATAATTTAAAAAACATGGGAAAATATCAAGGACTCTGGAAAGAACAGTAAGGAATGCTAACGGAGAGGAAGGAATACTAAAGAATGGGAAAGAAGAGTAAAAATGTGGGAAAAATACCCGGGAGTGGAGAAAGACTTAAGGAGTGCAAAGGAACACCAAAGAATGAGAAGGAATAGTAAAATACAGGGGAAAAAAATACTAAGGTATGGGAAGGAATACTAAAGAATGGGGAGAAATACCAAGGAAAGGATGAAATACCAAGGAATGGGGAACAACATCAAGCAACAGAGAGAGAACATTACAGCATGGGGAGAAACACCAAGAATGCCAAGGAAAACAGGACTGGGAAGGCCTCCCAAGGATTTTGGGAAGCTCTGGGGCACTGAGAAGGCCAGGCAGGACCCCCACAGAGCCCACGTGAACCTACTCTTGCTGGCGCGGTGCGGGATGGGCACGGCCACGCCCTTGCCCCGCTCGCTGTCCTGGGGCTTGGGCGGGGAGGCGGTGAAGCGGCAGATGCCGGGCTCGGACGGGGTGCTCATGGAGGTCATGCTGTCCGCGTTGTCCGTGGTGCCCGTGGTCATCTGGTCCGAGGAGCTGTCGGAGATGAAGCACTCGGTGATCTCGAACTTGGCGTGCTGCAGCTGCTCCTCCAGCTTGGCGTGCTCGTAGGCGCGCGCCAGCTCCTCGTAGGTGGACGAGGCGCTCTCGGTGGACACCATGCTGTTCCGCCCCTTGTCTGTGGGGAGAGGATGTGTCACCTACCTCTGAGTTCTCCCTGGCACTGGAATGCCTTTTTCCATGTCATGGGAATGCCCAGGCTGTCCCTGCTGGGATAAACCTGATCACCTTCAAGGAGCAACCTGATCTAGTGGAAGAGTGGAACAAGATGAGCAATAAGGTCCCCTCCAACCCAAACCATTTTGGGTTTTTATGATTCTATCTGTCCACAGAGCTGGGCACAGCCCTGGCTGCTCAGGGCCACCAAAGTGTGGTTCCACAACCCCCACTGATAAGTTCTGCAGTCACCCCGAACTCACAGTTTGGGATCTCTGTGCCCCAAAGCAGCGGATCCCTGCCAGGGAGGTACCTGTGTCCTGCGAGAGGCTGGCGCTGTAGCTGTCACTCTCGGTGACCGTGATGCCGTGCTGGGAGCCCACTGTCCTCCAGTCCGAGGTGAGGGTCCGTGCGGGGGTGGACGCCTGGCACTTGGTGAGTGTCCACTGGCTGGAGTAGCGGTTGCGGGTGCTGTGCGCAGACTTCACGCTCTTCCTCGACACGGGGTCTGCGGCACGAAGGTGACAGAGTCACGGTGGGTCCCTCCCACACACAGCCAGGATGCTGTACCCTCTTCTGGGAGCGCTGCCTGCCCCTTCTGCCTTCCCAGCAGCTGCTCTTGGGCACAGCCAGGGCTGGGGGACAGGTTCCCCCACAGCTGCCCCGTGTGTACAACCCCCAGCCCAGCCCCACACACTCACTGGTGCCGGGGCGGATGTCGGACATGTCGATGAGGGGCCCCGTGTTCTGGATCAGGGCCGGGTGATGCAGAGAGACGCCCGTGCAGAAGCTCTGGGGGTTCACGGCCTGGCTGAACTCCGTGTCGGTCACCGGGATCGTGGCTTTGTCATCCCCTGTGGGAGGAAGCTGCAGCTCAGACCTCTCTCTGGCCAGGCAATGTGGGCACCTGCTGGTCCACACTCAGCCCATCTGTGGGACCCCAGGACAGGAGGGGATGGGAGCTTTGCCTGTGCTTACCCAGCTGCTTGATGCCTTCCTTGTCCTCGATGAGGAGCTGCACCCGTGGGATGTCGATGTGCAGTCGGGGGCCCTGCGGGGGCCCCTTCACCGGCGTGTCAAAGCTGCGGTTATTCTTGCTGTGAGGTGAGAGGGGACGCAGACCCGCCCATTACCGGACAGAGCCCCGGCGGCTCCAGCCTGGCACGGGCTGGGGATTGCCACCAGCCAGCCCACCCGGGGCTCAGCTCTGCCCAGGCAAGCTCCAGTGTGGGTGCTGGGACCCTCAGGCAGGCAGGAGCAGCCAGGAGCACTGGGCTGCTGTGCTACCGAGTCACTGCCACAACCTTCACAGGTGTGAGCCTGAGAGGGTCTGAAACTGAGTGAGGGCTGCACCTGGGCTTAAAAGCAGCCAGGACCACCCCCAGCACTAACTATTCCCCTGCCTGCCCACCCAATCCCAGCCACAGGCAGATACGAGACTCACCTGATCAGCATTTCTGCCAAACTCTTCGCATCTGTGCAGGAGACACAAAAAACAAGAAGTTTTTTGTAAGGGAGCAGCTTAAGGCACAATGAGGCAGTCCAGGAACACAATCTGGGGTCCCGTGTGCTGTGCCTCTGAATCCCATCTCACCTCGAAGCCTCTTCAGCCGCTTCTCCTTCCTCTTCTTGCGGATGATGAAGAGCAGGGCCACTCCCAGCGTGGCCAGGATCACGGGGCAGGCGATGGTGAAGAGCTTCTTCACGTCGTCACCTTCCCCTTGGGCAGACTTGATCGGGGGGATGGTGCCTAGGGCAGAGCACGGGCGGGTGGGCACTCAGCGCTCCGGGATCCCCCTGTTCTGGTGGCATTTCCCCCACCCCGTGTCCCCACTCACTGCCATCGTAGTCCAGCGTGGCGAACTGCATGGTCTCGTTGCCGCAGCCGGCGCTGTTGCAGGCCTTCATGCGCAGCTCGTACCAGGTGGCCTCGCGCAGCTCCGTCAGGAACACCTCGCTGGAGCTGTTGGTGCGCAGGCTCTGCCACACCCAGTTGCCCTTGGGCCGGTACTCCAGGACGATGGCGGTGATGGGGCAGCCCCCGCTGCTCCAGCCCTGCAGGTTCAGCCTGGCGTGCGTGGAGTTGATGTGGGTGAAGAGGTGCTGGTCCTTGCTGAAGGAGGGCTCTGCGGGAGAGGAGCTGTCAGCAGGGTGGGGAGGGGACCCCCGTGTCCCCCGGTGGGGCAGGGATGCCGCAGGCCAGGCTCACCTCTGCCGTGGGTCTTGGCCTCGATGATCTCGCTGATGCGGCCGGCGCCGACGCTGTTCTTGGCCGCCAGCTTCACCTTGTACCAGGTGCCGCACTTGAGGCTCTCCAGCTTGAAGGAGCGCTCGGAGGAGCTGATGAACACGTCCTTCCACTCCTCGCTGTTGTCCACCGAGTACTGGAGCACAAAGCCTGTGGGAGCAAGGAGCGGGCTCACCTCTGGGCACGTGGGCGAGGGGAAGGGGTTCTGGCTGGCACAAAGCCTGTGCCCAAGTCCAGCACAGCCATGCAGTGCCAAGGTACCCATCACGCACCAACTCCTGCCCAACTGCACACTCATGAGTGGTGGTGGAAACTGCCTGCTCTGCCCACCATACAGACCCAGGCAGGAGAAATGGACAAGGAGCTCTTGCCCAGAACCTCCTGAGAGCTCTGCCAACACCCCTGGTCACACCTGGCCTGCCCCCAGCACGCCAGGATGGCCTCACTGCTCATTTCCACCTGGGAGTGCACGCTGTGATTGACTGGTGCGAGGCTATAAAGGGAAAGCCGGAATTAAGCAGCTCCCTCAGGAGGCTGCAGGGAAGTTGCTTCTGTCATTGCACACCGCCTCCTCTCCCGTGATGAAGAGTATTAGGAAGCACACTGTGTCCTAGATGAGCAAACCTGTTACGCTGCCATCAACAAGGCGCCTGGAGACGGCTGGTCTGGGCTTCCTGGGAGAGCACAGGGACACAGGGACAGCCCCAAGGGCATTGGGGCATCCTGGGACAGCACACCCCTGCTGCCCAAGCCGTGCTGCCCGAACTTTCCTGGTGCACTGAGAGGTTTGGCTATTTTTGCAGGCTATTTAGCCAATTCTCAAATAAAAATAGCAGGGAAGGGTAGGCTTCCTGCCTTGCTGTGTGCATAATGAGCTGCACAAGGCAGAGCTGTCAGGACAGCCCCGGTGCCAACATCACCCAGGTACCACCGTGGCAATGCCAGAGGGTTCACATGAATGAGCTCTGTGAACACCCAGCTCCAGGTTGGGCAGAGCAGTGGGGACACTTCTCACACCTTCCCACCACCAAGGATTCCCTATGGATGATGACACCAGCACCTTCCCAAGGCCATGGGCATGTGATTCCCAGCGGTGTCAACACCAGCCCCGATACCCCCACACCGCCCACCCTGGTGCCTGCCACTGCTTATTTTTTTATTTTGTACATGCGGCGTGTTTTTAATATTTCTAATCCAATTATAACCAAATTTATCAACAGAGTCCGCTGGAGTGAAAGGCTGCTGGCTGGGGAGATTTGCTTGTAATTACTTTCATGCTTTTAATTAATTGTAAGCGAGGTCTCCTTCCTCGCTCCCCGCTCCCCCCTCCGCACGCAGCTGTTTCAACGTATAATTCATGAGATGAATCAGAGCAGAAAGGAGACTTGGGAAAGCTGGAATGCTCCTGGAGCCCTCCCAAAGCCCCCAGCCTGTCAGGGATGTGGGACAACTCCTGCTCTGGTGGGTTCAGAGTGGCACCAATGCCAGGAGACATGGAGCAGCACTGGGGCTGGCCCTGGCTGCTGGCACCTCAGCACCCAATGATGTGCCCTTCATTAGCTACCTCAGTCCCTGCAGCTTATCCAAAACACCTCACAAACCCCTCATCAGGGCTGGCAGCCCCTGCTAAGAGCTCAGAGGCATCAACCTCACCCTGAAGCATTTCTGAGGCATTTTGGAGAGGTGAAAACTGAGGTGCAGATACAAAAATGTGGCACAGTATGCCTGAAAACATGTTCCATGAGAAGGGAACCAGTCATGGTTCTGGGATGAGGTTCTGGCACCAGCCCCATCCCTCCCAGCAGCCCTACCTCGGATGGAGCTGCCCCCATTGTCCCCAGGGATCCAGGCCAGCGTGATGGACGATGCCGAGGTCTTGGAGACGGTCAGGCGGGGCTGGTCCGGGGGCACTAGGGAGGAGGGAAAGCCCATGAGCATCTCACACATGCAGAGTGCCTCAAACTGTGCCCCCCAGAAGTGGCAACGAGACCTCGCAGTCATCCCTGGGCCAGCACGAGCCCCTGGTGCTGGACAGACCCCGGGCAGCGGGGATGGAGCGTGTCCGTGCAGGCAGACGTGGAGGTGGGAGCCCTCACCTTGCACCAGCAGGTTGATGATGATGGTGTCGAAGCCCCAGGTGTTGGTGGCGGTGCAGGTGTAGTAGCCGGAGTCCTCGGCTTTCACCGAGCGCAGCACCAGCGTCCCGTTGGCCTGGATCAGGCGGTGGCCATCCACTGTCACCGGGATGGCAGAGTCCTCGCTGCCGGGAGGAGAAGGGGCACATCAGCCGTGTGTGACACAGCCAGGGCGCCGCGGCTGGCACCAGCCCCCAGCACGGCTGGCAGCCCCCTCCATACCTGTCCTTGGTCCATTTGATGGCAGGGACCGGCTCCCCAACGGAGTTGCACGGCAGCCGCACGTCCTTCATCCACGGCGTGGTGACGGTGCCTCCGAAGGAGATGATCTTGGCGGGGGCTTGGGGGCAAGGAGGAGGTCAGCCTGGGGGGCAGGCCCCGTGCGCAGCCCCCCCGAGGTGTGAGGAGGCCTGGGACCCCCGTGCTGCCCCTCCTCTGCCCCGGGGTCACCCAGCCGTCGCTTCCTGCGGGCCGTGGGGCAGGGCACAGCAGCGGAGGTGCCCCCCGAGGCTGGCAGTCCCCCGTACCTTTGCCCGCAGGCTCGATGGTGACCTTCTCGCTGATGTTGCCGCGGCCGGCGGAGGTGACGGCGGCCACCCAGAGCAGGTACTGCTGGCCCCGGTTCAGGTGGGCGATGCGGTAGAAGAGCTGGTCCGGGCTGGTCTCGTACTCGCTGGGGGCCTGCGGGGAGGGACACAGGAGAAGGCGAAGCCTCTGTGAGACCCTCACCCCATCACCCTCAGACCCCCGACCCCACCGCGGTGCTCTGGTTTTATCCCGAGCAGCAGCGGCTCAGCTCTCCTCGCATCCGTCCCTCAGTGCCGGGGAGAGCCGGCTGGTGTCGTGATTCCTCCAGGGAGCCGGGCTGGAGCCCAGGAACAGATGGCTGCGCCGGCATGGCTTGTTCCCGGGAAAGGACGCTTCCCTGACACCCGCCAAGCTGCAGCGGGGCCAGCCTGGAGGCAACCCCAGCCGGGCTGGCCCAAACCCTCTGCGGTCACAGCGAGAGGCCGAGGGGTCCCCAAAACCCGCGTGGGGTCACTCCAGCACTGCCCACAGCCACTGCCCCAACCCTGCGGTGGCCCTGGGGACCGGGCTGGCTGTGTGCGAGCACCGGGGCCAGTCCCCATCGCATCGGGGACAAAGTCCCCCTGCCCCAAGCACGCCACGAGGGGAAGGACTGCCCGGCACAGCAGCCGGCAGTGCCACCGTGCCAGCACCGGGCAGGGATGGGGCTCCACGACCCCCGTGGCACAGGATGGGGGTATTTAAGTGGTGAGCAGGCAGGTACCCGTGTGCTCACCAGCAGCACATGCGTGCCCTTGCGGGGACGCGGGTGTGAGTGTACCCCAAAGCAGACACACCTATATGAATATTGTATAGTATACATAAATTTTTTTACCCAAATGACAGTTTTGACAAGATGCCAAGAAAACAATATCGGATCCCAGCGGTTTTACCAGTTGCTTTGATGAAAAGATTATGTTGCCCTGGAAACCAGAGGCTCAGATAGTGAAATGAGTTTGAGAAGGAGCTTTTGATAAGCACTAGTCTGCAGACCTCCCATCAACCTCTCCCTCACCAAGGAGGGATGGGGCCAGGTTGGATTTCTATTTCATTTTCGGTCAGCTGCTGGCATGTTTCCCTCTCTGGAGCGAGCAAGCACTGAGCAGGGCAGATGCCAGAGGATGGGAACAGAGAGATGATGGGACCATTCCCTGGTGCACAGCGCTCATGGATGCCCTTGGACAGTTCTGCAGAGAACCCCAAGAGGTCTTTGCTGCTGCTGCTGCTGCCTGGCATCAGCTCTCCCTCCCGCTCCTGCTTAGCCAGCTCCACATTCCCTGGCACACTGTGGCGATTCCCAGCCCCATTCCCATCACGTACCGGCTGCCCCGAGCCAGGGCTGGAGCAGAAGATGGTGTACTTCCGAATGATGCCGTTGGGCTTGGCCGGCGGCAGCCAGGACACCACCACGCTGCTGGCAGAGGACGGCACAGCCTTGATCCCAGCTGGGGGACCTGGAACTGAGGAGGGAGAGTGTGGCAGAGCTGGTGCCAGGAGGTCTCCAAGGTGTCTGCCCAGCTGGGAGATGTGACAGCATCCTGCTGTGGGGCTGGCATCCCAACCGCACCCTGGGAAGCAGCTGCAGTGGTGGTGTCACACACAGGCAGGGACAGGTCTGCCTGCAGGACACCTCTCCACGGGTGGCTCCGGTCCCCATGTGAGCCAGAGGCAGGAGGGTTAATTGCAGCCCAAGCTCTGGTTTAGAAATCATGATTGGCTTTTAATGGCCATCTCCTTAATCTGTCAGCCGTACCCTGCCCAGCTGCACCTCCCTCCCAGCATCTGGCACTTCCCAGGACACAGGCCCAGGGATGCTCTGCTAGCGAGCTAATGGCATTAAAGTAGGGCAGGCGGGGTGTAAATATTTAAATATCCACACTTAAGGAAAAGGAAAAGGAGGGAAAGGGAAATGCCCTGCCCATGGCTGTACACGGGGGGGTTCCCCTGCGCCCCGGCAGCCACTCCAGCCCTTCGGCACGAGCGAGTGGCAGCGCCACTTACTGTCCTCCTTGGTCTGGATGTAGAGCACGCTGCTGCGGACGCCGTCACCCGCCTGGGTGTAGGCCAGCACCTGCACGCTGTAGTTGGTGAACTTCTCCATGCCCCGCAGCTCCACCCGCTCCCGCGTGGTCGTGATGTTCTGCATCTCGCCCCACTCTGCAGCAGACAGGGCCCGTCAGCCCCTGTGCCACCCCCCGCGTCCCCCTGTCACCCGCTCCCCACCGGCGCTCACCTCCGTCCATGTAGAGGGACCAGAAGATGACCCGGTACCCCTTGAGCACCCCGTTGAGGGTGCTGCGCGGGGGCTCCGACCAGGAGATCACGGCCACGTCCGAGGTGATGGAGATGGCCCGCACGTTCTCGGGGGGCTGGCTGGGAACTGGGGAGGGGATGGAGGAGGAGGACATCAGCAGGAGGATGGAGATGCCAGGCTGAAGGAGCCGTGTCCCACACAGCCACCCTGACTGCGCCCACACGGACCCCACCGTGCTGCTGGAACCCCTCAGCCAGTCCAGCCTGGCAGTGCTCTGCCTCTAACATGCAGTTTTCCTTCTCCTGGGCCAGCGAGGTGGGTGTGAGCCCTGTGCTGGTGGTGACAGGGAGGATGCTTCCCAGCGAGGGGAGAGTGGGAGAGCTGGCTGGATGCGAGGTAATTAGATCCCATTGCCCCGCAAGAGGTAACTCTAATTTTTATGAGCATTTAAATGATAATACATCACCGTAACGATCCTCTTTGAAAATGATTATTGTTTCATATTACTTAGGTGCAAAAATATAAGCACCATGTAATTAGGGACAGAGTATAATAAACTAATACAGATAGTCCGTTTGAACGAAATGAAGGTAATATAATTATGGAAAAGACACTATTGCTAAAACAGGGGCCCTTGAATACCCCGGGAGGAGTGCTAATGCAGCCAGGAAACGATCGCGGTTTGACAGGCTAACGAGAGCCTTAATTAAGTATGAAAAACTGCTGAGCAAACCCACTGCAAAACTTTTTCCTCGTTGTTTTTAAAACGACCGAGGCCATCAGCGACCGTGTCCCAGATGGAAACCTGCCCGGCACTTCAGCAGTGCCTCAATCCGCCTTGCACCCTTTAATTGTGCCACAAACCCAGTGCGCGGGTGTCCTGATGCCCCCGTGCTCCCGGGGAGCTGGGAGGGCGCACACAGCCACCACCCCAGACCTGCTTGGGATGGGACAGGGATCCCACTGAAGGTCCCCATAGTGGGACCTGGCCCTGGGGGTACCTGGCTTGGCCACTGGGCTGCCCTTACCGTCCTCCAGCGTGGTGGCGTTGATCTCGCTGGACGAGGGCCCCGTGCCCGCGCGGTTGAACGCCTGCACCACCACCCCATACTGCGCAAACTTCTTGAGGTTGTCCAGCGTGTAGACCTCGCTGTCCCCCGTGGCCTTCATCTCCACGATGCTGTACTGCCCGTTGCTGCCCGGGCTGTTCTCCCGGTAGCCAATCTGGTAGCCACGAATCACCCCGTTCTGCAGCTCCTTCTTCGGGGCCTGAGGGACAACGAGGGCAGGACGGAGTGGTGTCACAGGGGTGGGAGGCTCACAGGGCTCTGTGCCCCAACCCACCTCTCCCCATAGGCTTTCCTCAAGGCTTTCAAGTTTTTTTCCCTCCCCCCTTTTCACTGAGTGGCAAAATAGTGATAAAAAAGGTCCAGCGAGTCCTCAGAGCCACCAGAGGAAAATGCTGCCCAGACAGCACCAGTCCCCAACCAGAGCAGGAGAAATCCCAAGTCTGGCAGCCTGAGAGGCCAGATTGAGATCAATCTTAACAATATTTCTCTGAAGCATTAAGAAATCAATAGGGTTGATTGCAAATTTATGTTACAATGCCAGGATGATCCATCTTGCTGAAATACTCCTAAAACGAAGTGACTTATCTTCCAAGTGAATCTTACTTTTCATTAACCTGTTTTCCAGTGCTTAAGGGGAGGGGGGAGAAGCTGGAACCCTAAATTTATTGACTTAGCAGTTCATTCCCAAGTCCTAACTTTATAATCAATTTTATTTTTCATTAGGCAGCTTTGGAAAAATAAATCCGATTCTAAGTTTTATTGATCTCTGCTCGAACACTTTGCAACCCAGCACGTCAGTTTTTACATATTTATCCTCTCTGCCCCATGGTCCCCCACGGACACCCTATGACATAATGAGCTTGTTGTAAAACATGACTGGTAAGAGCCCTGTGCAATAAGGTGAGCTGCTTGCCCAGCCTCCAGGTTTTCCTTTTTCCTGGGGAATCCTTCCTCATTCTTGTAACATCGATGATGTACTGGTTCTCAAGACAAGCTGGGACAGCATTTGGCCAAGCCCCCATGGCCAGGGGAAAGCCCACCCACCATCCTGGTCTCACTCACCTTCCAGGTGACCTGGATGCTCTGGGACGTGATCGGCTGCAAGGTGACATCCATCGGAGGCCCATCAGGAGCTGCGGAGAGACAAGCACGAAAAAGCACATTGAGAAGGTTCAGGAGCTCCTCACCAGGAAAACCCCTGGCTTTAGGAGAGCTGCACCTCTGCCAGCTTCCCCCCGGGCTGCAGCCCCCGTGTTCCCCCTGCCCACCATCCCCAGGAGCCCCGAGCGGCACCTGCTTCCTCGGTGCTGATGGTGAGCTCCTTGCTGGGCTCGCTGCGGCCGATCTTGTTGAAGGAGTACATGCGGATGCTGTACACCGAGGCGGGGTGCAGGTCCACGATGTTCGCCTGGTTGATGGTCGGGGAGATGTTGCGTGTAGACTGCTTGAAATCCCAGGAATCTGGAAGAGCAGCGGAGCGAGGCAGGAGGGTCAGCACCTGAATCCCGTCCGGGCTCCGCAGTGCCGAGGGGGCCGTGCTCAGGCAGGTGAGGTCCCCAAGCACCTGCAGCTTTTCTACCCCTGGAGAGGTGCTGCTTCCCTCTCTCGCTCTTGTGCATCAGGGTTCAACTTTTTGCAAATATTGTCTCTTTTAATATTCCCTTTCAAATTCTCCCATCCAACAGAAATTACCATATTTCATTAATGCCGCTCTTTCCTTTCTTCATCAAAGGAACTGGGATGCAGAATATTCCCTTGGAGGCACCGGTGGGGCAGTCCCACACCTGCCTGTGGAGGCCAGCCCCCAGCCCCACTGTGGCATGGGGAGGGGACACCACTGTCACCTACCTGACTTGTTCTTGTACTCGATGTCGAACCCGGTGATGATGCTGTTGCCATCGAACCGCTGCGTCCATCGCAAATTCATGCTCCGGGCTTTCACCTCACGGATCTCCAGCTCCGGCGGGTCAGGGGGCTCTTGGGGACACGCAGGCAGATTAGGGACACAGGCAGGGAAGCCCGAGGGGAGCAGGGGGACCCTCTCAGCAAGGCTTTGCACCGCAGGGCTCACGCACGGGGGATGGAGTACCTTGGACAGTGAGCTGGATCAAGCCTCTGTCCTCGCCGTAGGAGTTGATGGCGTGACAGGAGAAGAAGACGGAGTCCCCGCGGTCGGCTGGTTTCAGCTGCCAACGTTCCAGGGAGAGGAGCCAATTCAGACTGAGCTCCCCCAGCACTGTCCCCTGCCTTCCCTTGCCATCACTGCCTGCCGCCACCACAGTGCCACTCACGGGAGCTGCAATCCCTCCCACGGCATTCCTGACTCCCCGGCCTGCTGGGCTCGGCTTTGCCACCCAGGGAGCCCAGCACAGCGCCAGGCTTTGTGACACCCACTGGGGACCACCCACACCCTCCCTGCACCCCCCCTTCTTCCCTCCGACACCCAGCGAGACCCCCGGCAGCCCAGGCAGGTGCAGAACCCCCAGCCCTCACCTTGAGGGTGGAGATGACCTCGTCGCCGTTGTCCTTGGTGGTGATGGCGTAGCGCATGTTGCGGTCGGGGTCGATGACGGTGTCCCCCTTCTCCCAGCGGATGATGATGGGCCGCTCGCCCCGCGCCGTGCAGTTCAGCTCCTTGGTCTGGCCCTTGATGGCGATGGTGGTGTTGGGGTGGGAGGTGATCATGGCCGGGACTGCGGGGAGGCCAAGTGTCACCTGTGTGCCCGGGGCACGGGCGGGTGCCACCTGTGGCTGCCCGGCCCCGCAGAGCCCACGGACCCACCGCGGACACGGCGCATGCGGCTCTCACCGAGAGGCCCCGCAGCCCGAAGCGGAACCGTCTCGCTGCATTATACAGCTCAGGATCATAAAATAATGAAGCAGATAAATTTTATAATGCATAGCATTACACCGGGGTAGACAATAAAACGTGAAAGACAAATAACCAAGTGCACACTATAATGAAGAGAAAGCCTCCAGTCTGAGACGTGCGGGTATGAATTATTGACTAAGGTTTTACACTCCCGAGGATGAGAGGAAGAATGTTTTCCATCACGGATTTGCATAATTCACTCGTATAAACCTGGGCAGAATACAGAGTGCCATTTCCCATCAGCAAGGCCGCCTTTGCATTGCAGATGCCAGAGATGATTTTTTTTTTCATAGCCACCCCAATATGCAAACGGGGCCAGTGGGGACACCCTGGGCCGTGGTCACCACCTGGCTGGAGTGCAGAACCCAGAGATGCTCGAGTGGTGGCTGCAGCACAGATGGGGATGGCTGATCCGTGCTGTGAGGATGCTGTACTGATCCCTGGCCTGGCTCTTCCCTGCTCCAAGAGCCAAGCCCTTTGTGCCAGCCCGGTGCCATGCAGTGGGCTGGCTGTGGCAGGCACCACACAGGAGGAACGGGCTGGGGGACCGAGGGCAGGCTGGGTAAGCAGAAAAAAATGTAATGCATAAACAAACAGCAGTGCTGAGTCCTGCAGTAATGTATGATAATGACAATCCGCAAAGGCAACACACACTGTTCTAATGGGACACAGGAGGCTCTAATGAGCTACGACTCCTCGGCTTTCTGTGGCAATGTAATTCAATTAACAGCCAAGAAAACCTTTCCTCCGGAGTTGCCGGAGTTTGCGGGGTGCAGGACAGTGCGGTGCCCGGCCTGGTGCCCGGTGTGACAATCCTGCCCCAAGGGGAGCACGGCCGCCCCCGAGCTGGCAGGGGATGGCAGCGAGCAGGGCTGTTGTGGCCTGGGGCACCAAGGGTTACAAGAAACAGCCCAAGACTTCTCCTAACTCCGCCCTGTCCCATCCCCAGCTGCTCTGACACCTCTGCCTGCCTGCAGCCCCAGGGCAGGGATACACCGGCACAGAGGCAGGCCTGGGAAGGGCTGTGCCAGCATCCCGTGTCCCATCGGGGTGAGGACAGAGCACAGGGACCGCCGGGGGCTCTTGCACCTGCCCCAAAGCGGGGCTGGGCTGCACAGCACAGCACAGGGGCACACACAGCCGCATCAGGGGCTCAGCACCCAGTCCTGGCACTTCGACAGCCCTTGCCAGGCTCCTGCCCACTGTGCCCAGTTCCTGCCATGGAAAACCATCGAGGGGCCACTCTGCCATTTGGCAAACAGGGGCACTGGGGATGGGGTCCCTGCACTCAGCCCTCATTCAGCCCAGGCCGGAGGACAGTGCAGCAGCAGAGGGTGTGTGGCCGTGGGGCCGAAGGGGCAGGACAGCCCCTCAGGGCTGCAGCAGCCTTGCCTACACCAGCCCCTTCCCAGCGAGCAGAGGCCCCGCGAGAGGAGCTCCGTTTCAGGCTCTGCTTTGCTGAAATGCACTTATTGATGTTTGATTAAAAGCAGCTCCTTGGATGTAAACATATCAACTTCTCTCAATTGCCAGGGTCCCAAGGGAGCTGCACGTAGTCCAGAGCAGGAAAAGAGCACAACAAGCCCCAAGAAAACCCCAAGTAGCTGTGAGGATAGCACGGATTGGGGCACTGGTGCCCAACACCTGCCCTGGAGCAGCTCTGCAGCTTACAGAGGGATCACATTGCTTGGGACTGGCTGCAAGGACCTCCGAGGGCAGCTGGGGGCTGCTCTTGACCAGTCTGTGACCCCTTCCTGGGTGCAGGGGCATTAATAATGTGGCATCAGCCACAACTCACGCAGCACTCTGGGCAGACAGGCTTCCTTTGAGGAGAGCTCACCTCCAACGCCTTCAGTGCCCTCTATTCTGTGCCCACCAGGGCCCCCCAGCCCCTCCCTGTGCCCACGGCCTTGTTAACAAGGCCACAACCAGAGGCTGGTCCCGCTGGCTGGGCAGAGATAAGCCTGGGAACAAAGGAAGCCGACAGCCACCAGCACGCTCTGCCATCCCACACCCGGCTGGGGCACGAGCCGCTTCGCAGAGCGCTGGTGACAACTGAATGAGAACAGTGACAAGGGTGACAAGGGCTGTGCCTGCCTCCCTCGCCCCCCTCTTTCTTGTTTGGAGCTGGCTCTGTGATGTTAATTTGATTGCACCCGTCTCAGCTTCCTTTCTACACTGATTAGCTGAGTTTCACCTGAAGCATGAGATTAATTCAAATTGCATGGAAGCAATCAGTTATGCTCGTGCCGTGTGGCAGCGAACTTCCAAACAGGGCTGTGCCATGACCACAGACAGAGACCCCTCTCCCTGCCCCCAGCTGGACCCCTGGCATCGAGGTGCTGGCACGGAGCAGGCAGAGGAGCCCCCTCCGCAGTGCCCAGGGCGCTGCCGCTCCGGCACAGCCGGCAGGACCCCCGAGGACGTGACCGTCCCCGCCCCACGCGCTCTCGACACCCGGGCAGGTGTGCAGCCATGTGCTAAATGCATTTATCACGCGCTGCTGGGCCCCTCACCTGCGCCCAGCCCAGCCCGCTGCCCCCTCGGGCACACGCTCGGATACTCCAGCACTCCCCACCTTCCACTCTGTGCTGCACCCCGCTGGATGCTGCCGAGTTCCTTCCCAGAGCAGGGAAGGACAGGCTGCCGTGGTGTGGGAGCCCAAGGGGACACGGCACCCAGGGACAGGGATGCCTCCACCCCACGGGTGACATTCCCCAAGCAAATCTGGTGCTCTCCTCACCCACCCCCTGACCAAAGCAGCATCCAGCTCCTCCTGGCTCTGCCAAGTCCATGGAACTCGGCCAGGACAGCACACGCTGTCCAGAGTGTTACCTGGCTGTCCCACCTCTCCCCAGAGCCCCTTGCTGCTATCAGGGCAGGGGACGTGTGACACCAGCTGGCTGTGGCACTCCCCTCTCCCTTGCTGACGGCCAGCACGCTTTGTTTGGGCTCTGATTAACTCTCATTTAACTCGGTCCACTGTGGCCTGACTTTCAGGGAAAGCCAATGCTGATCTCCCTTTAATTGGGCTGACATTTCACTAAACAAACAAAAACCCCAAAATGAAACAAAACAAAGAGCCCATCTAATGCTTAATTGGCTGTGGCGCTTTGTCTACCTATTCATCCAAACCTTTTCAAAGGCGGCAAGGGCTCCGGGAGATGCAAAAGCACTCGCATAATAAGGTTATGTGCTATTCAAGTCAGCAAGCAACCTGTCCTGGGATGCAATTACAGGAGATAGCAGGGACACGGCACCAGTTCGGGCTCCCAGACTTCGCACGCTCACTCGGGATTAATCGCCTCGACTTTGTACCTGCACCTCATTGAAGTGCCTTGTTTGAAGTCGCTGGGTTTGATTCATCAGTCGGAGGGATAAATTAAACAGCTGACAGGGAGGGGAATGGGAACCTGCAAAGGCAGAGGCTGCGTGGGGAGGAGAGAAGCCCCCAAGAGAAACAGCTGCCGGTGTCGGGAGAGAAAGCACTGGGCTGGGGCGGGGAGGCCAGGGCATGGTGGTGACCAGAGAGGGCTGCACATCCCCTCTGCCCACGGCATCCCGGGTGGACAACCAGGGGGTGGTGGCTCCCATGACTTCACCTGCAGCATCCATCCCCTCTCACACACTGTGCTCGCTGCCTCATTCCCAGCATGACCAGGGCAAAGTTCAATCCTTCCAGGCCCACTCCCAGCTCCAGCCCCTTCTGGAGACACCAAGAATGAGGGTGATGGGGCTGGACCCCCTCCACCACCTCCTTTTGGAGGTTTGAATGCTCCTGGCAGCAACGAGCCCAATAAATAACACGAAGCTGGCAATTATACATTCTGCTGATAGCAACAGGAGAGCAATCCAATAACACACACAGTTCAAACACGGTGTCTAACAACACTTCCCAGCCCATCCCTGTCAAAGCGGCCCAGCTATTTCCTTTCCTCCTGGATGATGTAGATTGATTGCTTGGTTTTATTAAAGACAAAGTGTGTTTAATAGCAAAAGGGAAGCGGGTCCCTGGAGGGGAGGAATCAATGCCCTCCCGTGCCCTGCATCGATCGTGGGGATGCGTGGAGCCGAGGCCGGAGCGCGGCTGGTGTGGTTGGAGCCCTCAGAACAGAGGAGGAGGCTGCACCGGACCAGGCTCTGCTGGAGACCCCAAATCCCACAGCCACAGCCACCCTCACCGTGCCCACCTCTGCTGCCCCGGTCACTGCTGTGGCTGTGCCAGGAGCAGGTCCCCATCCCTGTGACGATGCCCCGCGGTGCAGCCCCAGGTACTTACTCTTGACGGTGAGGAACATGGACTTGCTGATGTCCGTGCCCACGCCGTTGCTGGCCTGGCAGAGGTAGTAGCCGATGTCCTCCTCCAGCACGTGGCGGATGAGCAGGGAGCTGTTGGGCAGGATCTGGATGCGGCCCGTCAGGGGGATGGGGTGGTACTGCTGGGGGTTGCCACTTCCTGGGAGGGAACACAGAGACGCAGAGTTCAGCTGAGGCAGAGGAGCGCTCACAAGGCTCAGAGCTGGGGTGGCTGTGCCCAAGGGACTCTCCCAGCCCCTGGTGACACCCCCACACGCTGCTGTGACCCATCCCTACCTTTAGCGTGTTTCCACATGACTTTCGGAGGGGGGTACCCATCGACAGAGCAGTTCAGCACCCCAGCTTTTCCATAAATGCCATCTTGGTTGTTGGGTTGGACCACAAAACGAGGAGGCACTGAGGAGTTTGGGAGAAAGGACGGTCACTGTAGGAAAATCCCCATCAGATCCCTACAAGTCCCCAGTGCCTGCAGGCACGGGGGTGCCGTGGCTCAGCCTCGCTCCTCACCCTTCCAAATTCCCTCTGCTCCCCGCTGTGCTGCCCTCCCTCGCTGCCCACCCTCCCTCTCCCACCGGAGCGGGTGGGATGCAGGCGGCCGGGTCATCCCCCAGGCTCACCCCGCACAATGAGCTGCCGCTCCCGGCTGACGGTGGCAGCGTCGTTGCTGGCGATGCAGGTGTAGTTCCCGTTGTGCTTCAGGGAGACACTGGAGATCTGCAGGGAGCTCATGAACTCCTTGCTCTCGATGGTGACCCCAGAGCCAGAGAGGATGACATGCCCGTCCTTCCTCCAGGTGATGTGGATGGGCATGTCCCCGGAGGAGACCACGCAGGGGATGTAGAGGAGCTGTCCGATGGAGGCAGGCGGGAACTCGAAGGGCTGGATCAGTGGAGGGACTGTCAAGAGGAGAGGCAGAGAGTGCTGGAGAGCCCATGCCAGGAAAACCTTCCTGCAGTGGGGCTTGGGGAAGATGCTGTCCCAGGAGGAGAAGCAGCCCAGAAACTAAGAGAGGCTTTTGATTCCACCAGGAACAAGGCCAGGGGACAGCAGGAGGTGCCATCAAGCAGAGAACAGCAGGAAGACTTCTCCCACCTGGCAGGGTCACCCTGCTGAGAGTGGGACGGAGAAACGCTGACCCTGCACTGGGGAAAGCCCCGGCCACCACCAGCACGTGCCACCCGAAATTCCACCTCAGCATTTATCCACTCCCAGAAAAGCCATTATTAGATGGATGCTTTTCTTAAAGGCGCTGGATTCAGAACCAGCCATTATCTTTCTGATAACTTAATTAGGCAACCGCAGCATCTCTGGCAATGTGGGAGGGGGAAGAAAGCGGAGAGAGGGAGACAATTAGCTTAACAAGGCTCAGCACCTGGTAGATGAGATCCTCGTTCTGCAGTCTCCATAATTAAATTAGCAGGCTGCCAATTGTCCCTTCAGCAGAGGGGAGCTGCCCTCTCATGCAGGCACGGGGGCAGCTCCCTGTACCCCCACGCACTTCCCTGGGCTCCCACCTCCACCCTGTGCCCATCCCATCCCTCCCCTCAGGTCTTGGCACTGCTCCCTGGTCCAGCGCACGGGCAAGCAGGGGCTGTCACTGTCCCCCAGGTGGGAGCCGCTGCCACCAGGCAGGCAGGGTACAGGCAGGGCTGGCCAGTCCCTCTGCCGGCTACAGCAACGTGGCTCGAGCCGCCAGAGCCATGGAGCCAGTGCTGCCTGTTTTCCATAATTAATGAATAATTAATTGGGAATGCACTGCAGTCTATTGCAGAGCGGGGATGGGCTTGTGGATCCGCGCCTCTCCAAACACGCCCCTCCGGCCGACAGAGGAGCTCTCCCTGCTCCAGCCTCCCACAAACAGAGCTCACAACTCCCCTTTCCTTCCCAGATTGCTTCTGCTGCGATCCTCCTTTCTCCAGAGCTTCCAGCCCGAGCACCCTGCCCACGGTGCCGCCGCAGAGCCCACCCCAGCAGCTCCAGTCCAGAGAGCACCCCAGAGAACAACCTCTGCCTTCCCGTGGGGTAAAGCATCACCCCACAGTGCCCTGGCACCGTGTCAGCCCCGTGCTTCCCGAAACGCTGCAGCCACCCAAGCAGGAGCCCCAGGATGGCACCAACCCACGTGGGATTAATTAAAACCTTCAAAGATGTCTGCGGGAATAGGGAGCTGTCAGGGCACCTTGGAGGAGGCTGGATTTTGGATTGTGCTGCTGGGGACGCGCAGGGAAGAGGCCCCAGCAGCACCCCCGAGCAGCAAAGCCGTACGGAGCAGGGGGGTTTGAAACTGGGATCCCGGGGTCCCCTGGCTAAGAAGCAGCAGCAGCTACACCTGGGCAGGAGTTTCCCTCAGCACGAGATGGGGGCGATGCCTCATGAGCAGGGCTGGGGGCTGCCTGCACATCCCTGCTCCTGGGGGAGCAGTGCCAGAGGGGATTGTAAAGCTTTCACTGCTGCGTGATCGGAAGGACCTGCATAACTCACTGGTGGCATTTCACATGGTCACTGGGCACTTGGGGCCGTAAAAGCTTTATGGTGCTCCACAGCACCCCGTGCTCCTTGTGCTACACAGTTATGTTTATTCACTCTCTGACTCTCTGCTAGGGCCTTTGCTATTCTTTTCCACAGGCCTTTTATCCAAGGGCTGGAGGAAATGAGGAATTCAGCCAGCGGGGCTGGGTGTAAATCTCCAGCAGCGGAATGAAGACGTCTGGCCTGTGCTGCACCGTGCTTCCGCCTGCTTGCCTTCCTCAACCCAGCACTGGCCACTAATCGAGGCAGTAAATCCACATTGGGAAGGGTTCAGTAGCGGTGGCTTCCCAGGATACACAGATCCTCAGCTGAACTTCAGCATCCTGCACCCCTCCAGCGAATCCCACTATTTAACTGTTCACAAACATCCCAAGATGGTCTCTCCACATCAGCCCTGCCTGTCCCACTTGTCCCAAGACAAGATCGGTGTCTCTGGCCTCTTTCCAAGCCCTGGGGCTCCAGATGGACAGGGATTTATGTGAGGTGAGGAAAGCAGGGCTGGCCAAGCCCTGCAGACCCCAGGGGCAGAAAGACCTCTCTGCACTGCCCTTCGACAGGTTATCCAGAGCCTCCTCTCCCCTTTGGAAGCCCTGGAGAAGAGCATTAGCTAATCAAGTGGTAGCATCTCTAATCAGCTTGATGCGCTCTCTCGCTAACCTGATTCCTAATAAGAAAATGGTGGCTGGGAGGGGAGGGAGGGGGATCAGAGTAAATCCAGTGCACGAATCCCCCGCTGGGTGAGAGGCAGGATGACAATTGGCCGGCTCTGTCCCCAGCGCCGCCGTGTTTGTCTGAATGATTTACTGCAAACACCGAGCTGGTGATGGGCGGAGGCGACCCCACAACTCCTGAGGACGGGAGATCCGGGAGCACCGCGCGCTCCCAGCGCAATCTCAGCCAGTCACTGGGAGGGAATGCATCCGGCTCAATTCATTAGGACTGATAGCTCCCTCAATGGGGCTGAATAATTGATGGCCTGGAGAAGCTTTTAAGATGTTCTGTGTGCTCGGAAGACCGAGAGTATTATTTTTTTAAAAGCTAGCACACACAGAAAAACATCGGTGAAGGTGATCCAAGCAAAGGTTAGATGTTCTAATACGTTATGTTTACACCATAAATCCTTGCTCCATCACTTGTAAGGGGAAATGGATACGGTGTGGCTCGGGGCAGCTGCCGGCGGCAGGCAGGACCAGGTAGCCAAGCCAGCTCCCGAGGGCTGAGCTGAGCTCCCATGCCTGGTGACTACAGAGCACAGCCACCACCTGGCCATGCAGTTCCCCATGTGGTGCTCCTCTGCCTCCATCCCACCGCAGGGAGATCCCAAACGCAACCTGGAGGAGCCCTCCCTCCCATCCAGGGGCAGCGTCCCCACCCTCTCACCTTTGACGGTGACGTGGACGCTCTGGCTGATGGAGAGCTGGGGCTGGATCAGGACGCTGCACAGATACTCTCCTTCATCCATGCCTTTCTGGACGTCCATCAGCTTCAGGGTCCCGTTCTCAAAGACCACTTGGCGGTGGTTATCGGGCAGCAGCAGAGAGTCCTTGTACCACTTGATGGAGTAATAGGGGTACCCGATGACCCTGCAGTTGATGAAAGTGTCCCTACCCGCGACCGCTGTTATGTTCTTCATGGCGCGGATGCTCGGGGGACCTACATATTCGGGAGGAAGGGAGAGGCAGGCTAGGTTAATTCCGAAGGGCCATTTGCTTGCATGCAGATCTGCTGCTATTCCAGAGAGAGCTTCACAGGTGGAGGAGTGACCAGGACAGCCAGGAGCCAGCCTGGTTTGGGTGAGGAGGTGGCACGGGCTCCTCTCAGCATGTGTGGGGACAGCCGCTCCTCGGCGGCGACCTCCAGCTACAGCTCCTGGCCCTCACCTGCCAGCAGGGCTGTGCTCCTGGGTCACAGCCACACTTCAAACAGCAAATTCCACCCCAGTGCTGGGGAGGCTGAGCCCACACACACCACTGCTGCCCACTGGGGAAGGTTGGATGGTGTCCGTGTTTCTGCACTGGGCACTGTGGCTGCCCAGGATGCCTCCACCCAGCTCCTCTGGCAGCACCAGAGATCTGGGAGAGATGGGGAGAGCTCTGCCACCATCACAGCCTGCCTCTGCCTCTTCCAGGAGGAAGCTGCCTGCATTGTGCCAAACATCCTTGGCAAGAGCTGCTATGGGAACCTGACTTCCTCTGGCAAACACACTTCACCTCCTTAAGCCCCACCTTTCTGCACCCCGCACTGCCAAATTGGGCGCCACTGAAAAGCCAGACAGCCACCAGTTTCTGTCTGGCTTTGGAGCTGCCTAAGGACTGGGAGAATGCTGCAGGTGAGCCTTTAAACGAGAGGTTTCATGCATCAATAATTACATTGTTCTCCCAGCCGCTGCATAAAATAGCAAAGTAATCTAAAGCTTAACCCTGTCTTGACTCCTCGTCCTGAGGGCGTAGCGGGATAACAGCTTAACAGACACTCAGAATCAGCTGATGGACGGTGTTTCTCATTCTAGGACACGTTAAGAGAAGGAGAAAAGGAAGAAAGGAATCAGCATCTCGCTCTGTAACCATGTCTTGGGCCTGTCTGAGGGACATGCTCTGTGCCACTGAAAAAGAAACCCGACTCTTATCTAGTGACAGCCCATCAAGAGCTGAGAGAGGGAGAAAAGGGAGACAAGGGAACATCCTCATTGCAAACGCTGCTCTGGCTTCTCCTGGCTGAGGGATGAACTTCCTCCAAATTCAGCAGTAAACGGCAGCAAAATTCCGACTCTCCTGGGATCCCAGCCAAAAAGCCACTAGATCCATTTCAAACCTGAGACACAGACAAACACAGCCCTTCAACCCTCATTCTCAGCAGACAAATAAATGCTCCCTTATCTTGTCTCGCTCCCACCTGTAAGCCTGGGAGCTTTAATTGGGGATTATTAATGGGCAGGGGCTTACACCATACCCCATGCCTGAGAGCGCTCCCCGGAACACACCGAGCAACGCGCTGCAGCCGCAATAACACGGTGATTAACGCGGCCATGGCTTTTAGCAGACAAAGAAAATACAGACATGACAAATCAAAGCTCATTTTCCACGATTTCACGTGCTGCCTCATCATCGTTTGTCATGGAGATCCCGGTGCCGCCGGGTGCAGTGCCTGCCAAGGAACGGGGCTCCTGTAGGGAACGGGGGTGGCTGGGAGAGCACGGGGGACCTGGGACACCTCTGGGCCTGCCACCTCCTTCTCCATGTGTGGGGTCCCTCAGGAGGTGCCTGCCCACCCTGTGCAGACCCCAAGGCAAGGCTTGGCAGGGTGAGAGTGGACTCCAATGTGGCCAGCGCTGCCCTTTGACTCCTGCAAAGCCAAGCTCCAGTTCTCCAAGCCTCTGGAATTGCTTTCCACTTTGTTAAACTCCCTGCATTAAGCATCAGAGAGGCTAAACCCTGCAAGTGTGCAAGAAGCAGGGCAGGACTCAGGGAACGAGACTGGGTTAGCCAGGGAGACCCACACTGCTGGGATGAAGAGGGAGAGGCGAGGAGGAACGATCAGCCAGGGAACAGAACAAAACCAAAAAGCCCAGTAAAAGTCCTATTCTGATATTTAAAAGTAGACAGGCACCTCTTACGTTTATTCGCGCTTGGTATTCGGCGCTGCCCACCGAGTTCCGCGCGGTGCACCGGTACACGCCGCCGTCCTTGATCTGCGGGCTGGTCACGTTCATGTGGCTCACGGTGGTGCCGTCAGACATGGTGTACTGGTTGGAGCGGTGCCCGCTGTCCCGCGGGATGGGCTCGTCGTCCAGCGCCCAGGTGACGGTCGGCGGCGGGGCCCCCTTGGCGGCACACATCAGGGAGAACTGCTCCCCGGGGTTGACCACCTTCTCGCTGAAGGAGGAGACGATGCGGGGGGTCCCATCTGGGGGGCACCCAGCGGGACGGGGGTCAGGGAGCGGCAGCCACAGGCGGCAGCAGTCACCCGCTGGCGGGATGGCACTGAGCTCCCACCCCAGGCTCAGCCGGGACAGGAGCCCAGCTGGTGGCACGCGCATGGATGTGCTGGTGTCCCTGTGGCAGGGAGATGCAGACAGGGGCGAGGGGACACGGTGGCTGATGCAAATGCCAGCTTGAGGGGCCACCTCACTCGGCAGAGCCCATCCCTTGTCCAAACACTCAGTGAACTGGATCAGGGAGGGCTGCCTGGTGAATGGGGTGCCCAGGGGCTGGGGATGGCAAGTCAACACTTCTTTCTGTCCTTCCCCATCCCGGCCATGCTGTGCCCCTACAGACAGCACACAGAGCCCAGGAACAGGCTGGCAGCAGCCTCAGGACCCCTACCCCGGTGGGTCTCCCTGTCCCCCAGCCATGCACAAAGCATCCCCTCAGAGAGGGGCAGAGGAAGAAGCCCCCAGCCTGGGGAGCCAGCTCACCCTCCAGCGTGATGATGGAGAAGTCCTGTGCCGTCTGGGACTTGCGGGTGGCAAAGCACTGGTAGGCCCCGGAGTGGCTCTTCTGGGCGGCCGTGATGAGGAGGGTCTCGTTGCTGATGCCCCGGATGGAGATGTAGTCATCCACCGCCACCAGGTCCGTGTTGCGGTACCAGCGGATGACGTACTCAGGGGACCCGCTGAGGGCACAAGAGAGGATGACGGTGCTGCCGATGCCTGTTTTGAGCTTCTTTGGTGTGAGGGTCACACGCAGAGGGTCTGTGAGAGAGGGGAGAGCGGCGAGGCGTTGGCGGTGCCGGGCAGTGCAGCGGGAGGCAGCTCATCCCCGCTGTGCTCTCTCCGCTCCTCCCGCCCTGCGAGCGCCAGCCCGGCTACGCGTTAAATGTCACCGCACAATAAGGCAGGTGGCCCTGCCACCGTCCTCGCTGCTGACAGCCCCTGCTCTTAACGTCAGCCCCAGGCCCCCAGCGGGGGTACTGTGGGGAGGTGGCAGGACGGCTGGAAGAAGAAGATGTGGTCCATGTGAGAGGGACAGTGCTGAGCTGGGGACACACCATGCTGGCTCCCAGCCGGCTGACGGTGCCTGGCTGGTGCCGTGCTCAGCAGTGCTGCTTCAGGTAGGGCAGGCACAGTGGCTCTGGTACTGCCAGGATCCTGGTGACAGGAGGAACCCCCAGGAAAACAGCACGTGATAAATACTTGGCCTGCCCAGATGGTATTTACTGTTTGGCTAGAGCTTATTTTATGTAAATCAACATAAATTTTATGTAAATCAACGAAGCAAAGCACAGAGGCACCCAACACGTCGGACACGTGCAAGACAGTGGCTTCCAGCGAGCAAAACACTGTGCCAAAATACAAGCCTGTTGTTTATACAGCTGTACAAACCCCTGAAGCTGTATATTGATAAAGGCTTTACATGTCAGAAGGCAGCAGGACTAAGCCCCACACTGCTCCTCCCCGCCGGCTCTCACCTATGACCGTGAGGGTCCCCGTGACCTCTGCGGAGCCGAAGGTGTTGGTCACCTCGCAGATGTAGGTGCCGCTGTCCTCCACGCGCAGGTCGCTGATGGTCAGCCCCGTGATGCGCTTGGTCCAGCGGCTGTCGGCGGGGAGCGGCCGCCCGTCCTTGATCCACCGCACGGCCGGGTTGGGGTAGCCCGAGGCGATGCAGGGCAGCTCCACCAGCCGGCCCGCCTTCACCTCCCTGGACTGGAAGCTGTCTAACATCGTGGGGATGGACTCTGCCGGATCTGGGTTGGGAGAGGAATTGGGCTCACGCGGGGAAGAGGAGGAGGTGAAGTGCCTCAGGGACACCGGTACCACTGCATCCAGGCAGCACCATCCATGAGAGTTTGGCTCTCCCCATCCCTGAGAGCTGGTGGCTCTGCCATACAGGAGTGCAGGATGCACCCCATTATCCATGCTGGGCGTGGGGTGCCCTGTCCTGCCCGGCCAGCACAGCCTTTGGGAGCCAGGACAACAGGCACGTGGGGAGGTGGGAGCGAAAACACTTCTTAAGTAGCTGATGGGAGGAATAAACTCAGCACGGGAAGAATTACTCAAGGTGACACCTAATTGGTGCAAAATACACAAATTTTGTGGCACATTTCAAAATTTACAAGGAAAAGGGCCCATCAGGCAGCTGGGAAAGGAGAAAATTAATCACTAAGTCTCAGGCGTGAAATTAAATTCCAGGGGAAAGAAACCTCTTTCATTACTCCCAAGCAGAAGTAAAACGCCGTGACGTGTAAATAATGACAGCGACCAGGAGGGGACCGGGTCGGATCGAAGCGCGCGGATTGGGGATGATACACCCGGCGACGCCCCCGCACCTCTGGGACGTGGGGCAGGACGGGCACGGCTGGGACCCGGGACCCGCGGGTCTCTGAGAGACAAGATTAGGCAAGCCCTGCATCTCTCCCCGGCCCTCCGGGGGGTTAATTCGAGGAGCCGGCGCGGGAGCACCCGAGGATGGGAAGAGCATATGGCAGGGAGCGGGCGCGCTGCACCGAGCGGCGGGAGCGGCGCCGCGGCTGCGAGTCGGGCGAACTCCCTCCCTCCCTCCCGAGCGGAGTAATTTGGGCAGTCAGCGGAGCCGGGAGCGCCCCGAGACACCCGGCACTCCGGACTGCACTGCCTCCGCCGCAGTATCGCTTGCATGTTCGTCACATCGCGTCAGGCTGCTCACATCGCGGGCTGTCACATCGCATCGCCGCTCGCCCCGTCGCCTCCCGCTCGGGGTGACGCGCGGCACTGCCACGGCCGCGCCCGGCTCGGGGGGGCTGCGTGCTGCGGGGCACGGCCCAGGCGCTGCCAACCCCCTGCACAGCAGCCCCGGCGGGACCTCCCGCCCCACACCGGCATCTCCCCTCGCTGCGGGGACCCGAGGTGGCGAGGCCAGTGCTCCCTGTGCAGGCGGGGAGGTGGGCAGGCAAGCAGAGGAGTGGATATCGGGCAGGGCTGGGCCCCGTCCCGGGCACAGGACCCGCCCCCCGCCCACACTGCCAGCCCCAAGTGCTCACCTGAGACGGAGAGCCGGGCGCCGTTGCTCTGCCGCGTCTCCCCGCTGTACTTGTGCTTGGTGATACACCTGTAGGTGGACAAGGCATCTTCCTTCTGCACGTCCGATATGTACAAACCTCCATAAGAAGTAATAAAAAACCTATTTTCTGGAGACACAAAGGGAGGAGGAGAGTGAGCGAGCCAGCCCTGGCCCCAGGCTGAGCACCTGGGTCAGGCAGAGCCCCTGCACTCCGAGCTGGCACCGGAGCTGTGGCAGGGAAAGAGGGACCTTCCTCCACCTCCCTGCACCTCCACCACATCGGGGTGTAGCTCTGGCTGAAGTTTCAGGCTGGCTGGCGAAGTTGGGTGAGCCACAGAAACCTTGTGTGTGCAACAAAAAACTGTGTTTGTGGGCACGGCCTCCCTCCATCACTCACCCTGGCCAAGCACACGCACCTGCCCAGGTGTAAAGGTGGGGTTGGGGTGTCTTTACACACACCCAAACTCCCAATCCATCCGAGGGCTCGGATTCAGGCAGGCCGTGGCTGCAGAGGGTGAGCAGAGCGTGTGGCACGAAGCTCCGGCACACGCTGCTCTGCCACGGTGCCACACGCTCCATGGCAACGCGGCAATTAAAAGTGAATCCGTCCCGCTGAGTTAATAATTAGCTTAACTTACTTAGAATCATGTGAAAACAAATAAGGGCTTCAGCTGATGTTTGAGCCCCGGGAGGAGGGTGGCGGGAGAGCAGCCAGGGCAGCATGGCCCCGGCAGCGCTGCCGGAGCAGCCCCCTCAGGCCAGCAGGTTTTGGAGCCTGGCGCAGGGGAAAGGAGGCTTTGGCTGGCTCCTGACCCCTGTAATTCATCATGAATTACAACAGTAATTAACACGAATAGAAAGGCCTGTGTAGTGGCTACATGGAGAGCAGGATAAGCCGAGGCTCTGGAGAGGCTCCCTGCCCACCTGGAAAGCGCTTTGCCCTGCCCCTCCGTGCCAAGCAAGGCTTTCACCTCCAGCTCTGAGGGGCTTTGGGGTTTATTCCAGCACCAGTCTCAGCTGGGATGGGATGCTCCATCTGCTCGGCTGCACCGTGCTGCCAGCCAAAGCACCCCCTACCAAACCCCACGACTGCAGGAGGTAATTTAGTGCAGCTGAATGCTCAGAGTGAAAACCTTTAAACCCAGCCTGTAAATCAGCAACATCTGCAAATGGTTCCCTCAAGTCCTGCACAACGCCTGCTAAGCCAGGATCTAGCTGATGAGGCCAAACAACAGTTTTTACTTCCAGCACCTTTTGGAAGCACCTGGATATTCTCAATTTAGGCAAGAAGAAAGCTCCGAGGTCAAACTCAGAAGTGCAGAATGAGCATGAGTGAGAGAGGACAAGAGGCAGATGCTCCCAGAGCACTCTGGCTCCTGCACCCTGGGCAGGACCCCAGGCCCAATTCCCTGCAAGTGCTGCAGGTGACAGCCCAGCAGAAAACAGGGAACCTCACCCAGGGAGCCAGAGCGTGTCCCTGGCACGAGCCAAGGCAACGGCAGCGCCGAGCTGTGCTGGCATTACCCATTCCAGCTGTGGCTCAGCCAGATGCGTGCGTTTGACTCCAACTGCTTGATATCAGAGCGTGAGGGACTCCAAACAGCAAAGAAACAGCAAATAATTAATCATTATGCCAGTCAGTTGTGGCTAACAGAGGCACAGGCACCTGCCAGGCTGGCACCCTGTGCCGATCCTCCCTGGAAGCAGCGGGAGCACGAGCTGGCAGCCCCACGGGGTGCAGGAGCTGCCATCCCCACATCTCCAGCAACACCCCCGTGACTCCATCCCTGCCTGGAGCCAAAACCTCAGCCAAACCCTCCATGCTATGGCATGTAGTATGGCAGCACGTGCCCCGCACCAGCCTGCAGCCGGGACCAGAGGTGCAGTGCTGCGGGCGCTGCGCTCCGCTGCCGGCGGGAGCCGCACAGCCCCCGCGGAAGGGCAGGGGAGTGGTCCCACAGCACTGCGATAACATGCAAATCAAACATTAATTTTTCATCTCCCATCAAACCAGTAAGCGGAGAGCATTGGCTGCACTGGAATTTGAGATGGGGGGAGCCGGTTTCCATGGTAACGGGGCTGTATTTTGCGAAGTGCTGGCAGCCCCAGCCCACACCCTCACACGCGGCCCTGCCTGGGGATCCACAGCCCTGTGCTGCCGTGCTCTGGGCTGGAAACAAAGCCTTGTGCCTGAGATCCAGGCTCCGGGATGGGGCTCCAGCCATAACACCCTCCCAGGGACAGGAACGGGCAGAAATCCTGCAGGTTTAGGATCCATGTCTCCACCGTGGAGCGACAGGAGGCATCTGCCCCTTGCACGACACCGTTCCATCACGTGTGAGATCCACCCAAGCTGACAGCACAGCTTCCTCTGTTTTTTTTTTCCTGGGAAGGGACAAGTGGCTCCGTCGAGGAACGTTCTGCTGGTTCAGGGGAGATGCGGGGCAGTGACTGATGCGAGCGGCTCTGACAGACCTCACCCAAGTGACTTATTGCTGAGTTTGCCAGGCAGATTAACGTCGAAGGTCGCCGAGCAAAATCAGATCTTTCTGCCTGCCAGGAGGTGGAAAAGCTCTACAGGAAGCAGAGGATTAAGCACATCTGTGGCCAGGTTGGACCGATGTGCCCCTAATAACTCTTCCAGCCAGACTTGAGCTGCTGCCTTTGGAGACACCTCACCAAAGCCCTTGACTCAAACACAGCCAAGAGCCCACCATGAGCTAAATTCTACCTAAATTCCCAGGAACTGGCCCCTCACCTGGGGAAAAAAACAAGGGTGAGAGGGGGGCTGTCCTACATGGTCTTGCTGAGTACACACACACACCTCTCCCACATCCAGCTGCCAGTGGTGGCCGTGAAACGCCAGCATCATTCCCAAGGGCCTCCCAATTCCAAGAGAAAGATTACAGTCGATGCAGGTTACCAGCTCCTGCTCTATCCAATATAGATTTATCAAAACAAGGGGTCAGGGCTTCAGGAGGGAGCATGTTTTATAGTTCATAAGACTAATGAGATAACTTTCCCCTGGTACTGCTGGAGAATCAATAGGTGCCAGCGTTTATGAATTAGCCATACTCAGAGCATGTGCATCCCAAGGCATCCCGGACAAATCCAATAACCATTTGGTGCTATTTCTGGCCACGTTTAAAGTGACAAACACCTCCTGGGGGGGAGGCACAGAGGGGGAAGCCCCAAAGAGCAAAACATGTAATTTTCCACCGCTGCCACAGCGGCACTTTTCTGCTGTGGCTGCTGTTCCACGATGCCATTTGCCCGGCATGGAGCTCGCCTGGGGACAAGGAACATCCACAGAAAACTCAGCCAGGACGGAAACTCCTGCCCACCCCACGGTGCTGATCACCACCTCTCTCCCTGGGACACCCTGAGCCCTGGGACACAGCGCCCAGAGGGGCAGGGGACACAGGAGCGGGCTGGCATCAGTGTCCACGCACCAGAGCTGCCTTTTATCTCAGCAGGCTGAGCCCAGCTCGTGCCACAGCAAATGCTGAGAGCAGAGGGGGCCTGGACTGGGCACTGAGATTAAAGCTCCATCCATCCCTCCCTCGTGGAGATGTTAAAGAGGAGCCGTAACTCGAGCCCAATGCAAATTTCATAGGACCTGCACAAATCTGACAGATTTATTTACGTGTTTGCCTGCCGTGGGAATCCCAGGGGAGCTGTAGGGCCGTCGCTGCTCCCAGCCCTTCCAAAGGCAGCAGAGCTCTCCCGCAGAGCCAGGGCAGCAGAGCTGCGAGCTCAGCCAAACATTCCCACCTGGAAGAGTCACGGGCATTTGTAACACGACCAACGCCAGCTGAGCCAGCAGCTTGGGCTTTGCACCAAGGGGCTCCTCCTCTCCTCCTCATCCTCCTCTCCCCCTCATCCTCCTCCTCCAGGGGCAGTGGCCCTTTTCCCAACAAAAGGGACCTGACGGCTTCTGCTGGAGCCAGAGCGGGGGGAACAGCAGAGGAGGGGTGGAAAGCAGGAACTCGTGACGGGCTTTCCACCTCCCCTCCCTAATCTCCTTTATAAGCATGGCTCCATCTCCTCCCGTTACAGGATTAACACCCATCTCTCATTCTCCTCCCGCAACAAGATTTTATTTCTAATTACGCTGTAATAAAACTGGGCGCGCTCCCAGGGCTCCTTCCAAATGACTTGTCGACACTTGGCGAGATTGAATCCTACTCAGGCCCGTTTCCGGCACCTCTGCCTGCCGTTCATTAGGCATGCATGAGGGAGAGGGTTTAAGAACAGAATTACGTTTAAATGGCTTTTCTGAGAGGGAGACATGAAACAAGAGAGAGAAGCAAAAAGCAGGAAAGGTTTACAAGGAGGGTGTCACCGTCACCTCCCTGTCACACTGCTGCCCGGCAGCCGCTGTGCCAGGTCCCCACTCCCGGTGCTCCAGGGATCTGACAAGCCAACAAATCCAAAAGGAAACACTGGAGGGGATTTCTGAGCATCGAATTTTTGCAACAGGATGGCAACCAGGGACACGTGTCGCTGGACATTGTCACCCTGCCCTGGGGGGTGCCCAGGATGCTGCGCACCAACTGCTGTGGTAGTGGAGAGGTTTTCCAGCAGAAACAGGGATTTTCCTGTCAGGGCTCAGGAAAACACACACTAGAAGAAATGCAGGGTGGGTATAATCAGGAGTTGGCGCTGCCAATCCTGCTCCCTGCATCGGGCTGTGAGCAGCCAGCACGTGGCTCGAGTGGAGCACTGGGAGCACCGTGTTTCCAGATGTTTTCCATCCTCACTGCACTCACTGGCAGTGGGCAGTTTCTGCTGCCTGGATGCTGCTTCCCAGATCCAGGCTCACGAGTCGGCAAAATTGGGAAAACAGATGTTAGGAAAGATCTCTTTCCATTAGCTCCCTCGGAAGTGAGGTATCCTGCAGGGCTGGCAGGAGTTATTAAATCAAGAGTCATTATTTACCCAGGGGCCAGTCTCGCAAGTCATGTTCCTAGAAGTAAATCCGGAATTACGCTGCCCACAGAAGCGGATTCACACGGGTATGAGGGAGAGCACAGTTTGCCTCTCCGGGTTTTAATCCACCTCTGAGTCACCGGAGCGCTCGGCACTGAAACCCAGCAGTGTTTGGGGACACTTTGGTTTGTTTGCGCAAGCGACTTTGGGAATGACACACTTCCAGTGAACCAGAGCACGGAGGAGGAGGAGGAGGAGGAGAAATCCCCTGGGTGGGGGCCACGGGGCCGGGGCTTGCCCAGGGAGCAGCCCCCTGTCACCAGCCACGCTGGCACTGCCAAAGGAGGAGGAATTAATCTCCCGAGGTGGTCCGGAGCCGCCTAATACCAGCAGAAAATTACAGAACAGGATGAAGAGCATTACAAAATGAATAGGAGGGGACTAGAGATTTCCATGGCTAATCCTGTTAACGAGACAATTTCTTATCAAACTCATTATGTGGCGGAAAGCAGGGGGGAGGGAGGGGCTGGGCAGGGAAGCTGGGGAGGGGGAGGGCGATGCCAGGCAAAAAGGCATTCCCGGAGCATCGGGACACGGGGCTGGCAGGGGAGCAGGGCAGCTCCCGAGCCCGGCTCACCACGCCGCACGTCAGCGAGGGTTGTATTTCTATTTCCGATCAGTGCTGAGTATTACTACAGTGACATTTACCACAAAACAGTGCCGTCTGCTCCGGCTCCGTCACCGGAGCTGCAGCGGGCTGGGATTACGGCAGGCGTAAAAACGTGTAAAATCCACCAAGAGAACACTCAATTCAAAAACGGATTTTTGGAGCGTCGGTTTTGTTTTCAACCTCCTGCTACGACGAGTGTCGTTCTCCTGGAGGAAGCAAAACAAAATACTGCGGTCCGCAGGCTGAGTATGTGCCTGCCCTAGCACGGGATGGGTGGGCTGGGAAGGCAGCCCGGGGTGCTGGGGAGCTGGGCAGGGGCTCTGCCCGCCGGCCCCTCCGTGCTGATTCCCGCATCCCGCTCAGCCACGCACGAGCAAAGCCGAGCAGCCTGGCACGGAAAAACGCGGCTGTGGCTGAGTGATTCCCACAAATCCCCACCAGCCCCTCCACCTCCTGCCCCCGAGAATCACG
>VZRS01009255.1:32387-90411 GCA_013398055.1 Ifrita kowaldi
CGCCGCTTCTTTGTGCACAGAATTTAATTTTCTTTTTTCTTTTTTTTTTTTTTTTCATTTGCTATTTAAAAAACCGCGGAACTAGTCAGATTTCATGCTAATGAGGAGAAAATCTGGATCGAGGACTGTGCAAAAATTTGCATCTCAAAGAGGAAAACAGGAAGTCGCTAAGAAAGGAAAATCCACGCAGAGGTAGCGGGTATGGCCATAATTAGGCTAATGCTGCCTGTGTTCTGTCAGCTCGTTTCCATCAGCCCCGGGGTGGCAGGGGACAGCAGACCTCCCCACCGGCACGCCGTGAGCCCCTGCCACGGTTCCCAGCCCGGGAGAGGGATGGTGAGGGATGCTGGGCACCAGGCTGGCAGCGCGGGATGGAGGACGGCACGGGATGGAGGACGGCACGGGATGCAGGATGGGATGCAGGATGGGATGCAAGACAGCACGGGATGCAGGATGGGATGCAGGATTGGGATGCAGGATGGGACGCAGGATGGGATGCAGGACGGCACGGGATGCAGGATGGAACAGGGAACGTGGCGGACACGCTGCCCTGGGAAGGACTGGCAAAGATGCACATCTGGAGATCGTCCAACAGCACCACCAACGCCACGGGATCGCCCGCACCCAAAGGAAGAAAACCCCACACCCCCAGCCCCACCTGCCCAGCCCAAGGTCAGGGTGAACACACCACTGCCTGCCTCAGCACAGAACCAGCCATTGCTGTCCCCATCTTGAGAGGGGCTGATTTGCAGTTTTGCATCAATTTTCCTCTGATTTTTTAATTGGGTTTTGCTGCCGCTGCAGACATTACTGTGCAAACAATTCCGAATGGCTTGAACCAAGATATTTGCTCATAAAAATCCATCACCAATGCCGAGAATGACAGAAATGGAAAACGCCTAATGAAAACAAAGGGGAAAACAACAGGTACTCCAGTCCTTCGCCATCCATCACCAACCTCGGATTATTGATGGGAGGGGAAAAAAATTCTCCCATCTGCAATCAAATCTTGAGAAATCTTGAAAAGCCAAACACCACATAGGAGGAAATTCTTTGCCCCCACTTCAGTCTGCAGGAGTTTCGCCATAATTATAATAAGAGTGAGGCTGCTGGATAACACGAGAATTATTTTCCCCACTTACATTGTCAAATGATCATTTTGCCCTGCAGTGAAATCTCAATAATTATAATGCCGAACCGTGAAAGAACAAAGAAATAAAAAAAGCAGTGTTTTCTTCCAGGGAGCGGGGGGAGGGGGGAGCCGCCATTGCAGAACTCAAAGTGCATCCTTCCTCTAATTATCTTTTCCAGGGCTGTGCATCCCTCACCCCTTCCCCGTGGCCTGAGCCCCCCGATAACTCCATCAGCTGGAGGGGGTTGTGTGGATGGGAGCAGCCGCCTCCGTGCCCAGCGTGGCAGAGCTTCCCCACCGAGGAATGGAGCGGGAAGCACAGTTTGGGCTCCATGGCATCGCCCCCCAGCCCCAATCCCCGCTCCCAGCACTGCCAGGAGCTCCCCACAGAGGCTGCCCGCGGGATGTGGGGACTGCCGTGGCAAAGCCCATCATGGCCCACTGTCCCTTCACACCCATCCCGTGACTGACAGCCCCCCGGCAGGGGAGAAGCAAGGGGAGAGGAGAGAAAGGGGACAGGAAGCAGAGGGGGGTGTGGGGGGGTAAAGGAGGCGAACAAGAAAAACAAGACGACAGAACGCTTGCTCCACAGCCCTCGGCTAAATTACAAACCAGTTTACTGAGGTGGAAAGCTGCAGTGAGCTGAGGAGGAATATGTGGAAACCATCTGCAGATTTAAAAATAATCTATTTTACGATCACCCTCGAACATATTCTTTTGCAGAAACCAAATAGGATTTGTTGTTGTTGTTTTGTGCAAACTGTTAGGGAAAAATTACTAGAAACATGCAGGGGGTTTTGCCTTCTTGAGTACTGAGAGGCTAAATATGCCCTTCCTTATGTTTAGAATAGTAACAGTCATCTTAAAATTAACTTGGTCTGCATCAGAGCTTAAAACAGTTGCAATTCAGAGCCTGCAAAAGCAGGACAAACCTGCGCTGGGATATCTAGCGCTTGTAGCTGACAGATGTCTTCCTACATACAGTAAATATAGGTCGTCTTTTCCTACCCAGAGAACTGTAGATCTTAATTAACCAGGCCACTAGCAGCATATGTAATGATTTTTTTCAGCTCGCTAAGTAAACCTTCCCGTGATGAGACGGAAGGAAAATCACACGCACGTGAGAGGGACCCCCTCTCCGGCCGCCGCGGTCAGCGCAGCCCTCGCGCCGCGGCTCCCGCCGTTATTTCACGCTATAAAATCTGGCTAACGAGATGGGAAGGGTGTGGAGTGCCACATCCCCCTCCCCGTGCGCAGCCCACGGCCGTGCCCAGCCAGCCCTGAGCCCTGAGCCCGGCTCGGCTGGCGGCGGCCGGAGGGGCTGCAGAGCTCCGCAGACTAAACCGTGCTTCTCCTCATAAGCCACCCCGGGATTAAATTATCTCCGGGCTCAGAGGCAAATGAGCTAATGAAATTCATGCTGCATTATGATAAAGTCGTGCCGAGCCCTCGTGGAGGGGCAGTGGGTGCGGGGGTGGGTGAGAGCGGGTGGCAGCGCCCATCACCCCCGGGCACAGTGTCCCTGTGCTCCGGGGCTGAGCCTGGGCCGGCCACGTCCCAGCCCCGGCTCAGCTGGAAGGCAAGAGCTGGGTGAAGTTTTACAACACACAGCCTGAACAAGGGCACCCAGCAAGCTCCCAGCCCTCCCACCAGCTCTCACATGCAGGGTGCTCTGAGCAGCTTTTTAAAAACACTGGATTGGAAGGAAGAGAGAGCAGAGCCCGAGCCCACGGCCACATCCTCACACAGTCTGTGCTCCTACAGCCAGAAATGCGCTTGGCAGGGCAAGGACAACCCACAGAGCTCTGCAAAGGTCAAGATTGGTGCAGGCTCCCCAGAAAAAAGCTGCCAAGAGCCTGTGGGAAGAACTCGAGGCCAGAAGCTCCCTCTACGATGTAGAGAACTGCAAGAGAGCTGCACCTCACTGCCCTGCACCAGCTCTGAAAGAATCCTGCTGAAGCCAGGACCTTGTTTTGATCTGACGAGAAAACCTAAAAGCCTCACAAAAGAAACTCTGTCACCTGAAACTCAGGGGTGAAGTGGAACGATCCTGCACTGCTGTTCGCTGCCGTGGTCCCACCTGTGCGCGAGACACGCGCGGTGCCTCCCATCCCCTCCTCCCCTCCCTGCTACTCACTGGGGAAAAAAATTCAGTGAACGCGACTCGAACAAAGAGTAGAACTTCCTCCCTGCTCATTAGTGCTGGAAAAGCAACAGAAAAAAAAATCCCCAGGACATACCCTCCTCTTCAGCTCTGAAGTCTGAGCGGCTTGGAGAGGGTGGTTGGGTTTATTCTTTGCCTTTCACCTCGCTCGGAGTTGGTCTGCACAGAGAGGAGCCCACGCCGAGGAAGGAACCCCAAACCCACCCACCCTGGGGCACACAGATTCCCACATATGTGGGCACTGCCCCATCAGCACCTAGCTTGGAGGCTGGAGGCAGCTCGGGGCAGCTCACAGTGACCCTCCCCAGTCTGTGGGACACTCTGATCCTTCCTCCCTGTCTCCCACCCCTCTGGAGGGGGTGACTCCAGAGGAAAGCCACTTCTCCTTGCCTTCCCTGCACCCAGGAGCGCTCATGGGGAGTAGGAGAGGAGGGGGTGCAGGGTGGGACAGGGGCATCACCTGCCCTCACCTCCCATCTGCTCCCCGAGCACCAGCAGCAAACAGCAAGCATGGACCCAAGTGTGGGTGAGCCCCAGCACCCCTTTGGAAAGGGGCGAGGAGGGAGCAATGTCCCTGCAGCCACAAAAGCCACCAGCGTGAGCCCTTCCCCATTCACCCACACCCTGGTGCTGGGAAGTTCAGAGAGCAACCGGGGAGCTGCACACAACCGCGGGGGGAAAACAACCCTCGTGGTTCATCAGAGCCACGGCACAAATCCACCCCGGAGCATCTGCCACGGGTGGGGGCTGCACCGGCAGCTGGGAGGAGGAGCAGCCCCTTCCTGCACCTCACATGATCCACTGCAGCTTATCAATAATTATTAAGACAAGGCAAATGTATGTTGACCTAGTTAGACGTCCAAGAAGAAAACCAGCCCCGGTGGCTTTGTTCAGCAACCTGGCAGTGCTGATGGAGGCAGGCCTGGCACGGGCACTTCCCAACAAAACGATTCCCTCCCGGCATCGGGGAGGGCACGTGTGAGCACTGGGACACCTGTGAGTAACAGTTTAGGTTTCAAAGACAGTGGGGAAATACTCTGACAGTTCACAACGTGACCACAAAAAAACCATTCAGGGCCAGAAGAATTAGTGAGGTGCTGTGGGATGCAGCACAACCCTCGGGATCCAACTCTGAGCCGTGCCTTGGACACCACAGACACAGGGAAGAGAGATCCCGTGTCCTGCCGACACTGGCACAACATCCCTGGCCCAGGAGCTCAACTTAGGCAAAGCCAGCCCTGCAATCAGATGTGATTTCCTAGCAACAAGCAACGAGACGCTGGGGCAGCTCACCGAGAGAGCGGGCGGCCCCCACATGACTCCAAGTCCTTTAACGAGATGGGATCTTGTTACACCACGCTTTCGCCTGCCCTCCAGGTGTCCAGGGGACAGAGGGGGCTGCCCTGGCTCCCAGCACTGCTATTAGCCTGTTCAGGTTTCGTCTGGGGAAAACCGGGAGCGGAACACGAGGGCTTGGCACCCTTGGGTATTGCCACCAGGTTGCCCATTATTTTTGGAGGAGGAATATCCACTCGTGACCACGGTGGCACACAGATGCACACGGACCCCCCACCCCCACGCTGTGATCCGCTCAGTTTGGGGTGATCAGGGAGAGCTGGGACCCCAAAACTGTCCCGTGACTCGGAAGGTGTGAGCTGCATCTCGCTCACCTGTCACACACACAGAGTTTTGTGTGAGACTTGAGCTCAGCGTGCTGCTCCTGCCTCCTCTCTGCTTCCCTGCAGCGACATTCAGGGTGAGTTCTCCTCATCTCGTGCAAACACTAAAGGCTCCCGAGGTGCCCCTGCCAGGTCGGAGCACGGCTCAGGGCAAGGGACGCGAGGACAGCGCGGACACTGCCATCTCCAGCCCGGGGGACACCTCCTCAGCCCCTGGCCTCCTGCCCAAGGCTCCCTCCTGCTCTGCACGGTTCAGTGGTGCCTTTACAGCATTGGCTGTGCCAGGACAGCCCGAGGCCTCAGCGCCAGCTTCAGCAGGCACGGCTGGGCTCAGGGACGGGCAGCAGCCCAGCCCAGGGAGCCACCACGGCTGGGTCCCCTCGGAGGGCAGGCACAGAACGGAGCAAGGGACACGGAGGTGCAAAGTGACAGCACGGCATGGGCCGGGGAGTGCCTCCCTGGCTGGCACGCAGCATCCAGCCTCACAAGTCCAGCTCCAAAGGTGACAGATCCCTGGATACCGCCCTTCTGGCTAGGGCGGGCACCCATCGCCAGCCTGGGAACGCTCAGCACTTCCCCCCAGCACAGGTCCCTCTGTCCCTGCAGCGCTGCAGCCAGATCCCGCCTCCAAGTGCCTTTCAAAACTGACGGGATGCAAATTATTCCTCCCTTTCAGCTGCTATTCAAGCCTTGCTGGCCACCGCTCCGAGCAGCTGCTGCCTCGCACATACACGCGGGAAGGGCGGGCACGGGGCTGATTTTGGGAGCAAGGACGGGTGAGTGCAGCAACCATCACAGGCACACAAAGAAGCTCCTCACCCACCAGCGATGAGGAAGGCAGCGTGAGCCCAGCCTGCACAAGGAGTGCAGCACGGAGCTGTGCTCTACTGGGCAGGAGGAGCTTTCGCTGCAAAAAGCTGAGCTGTCCCAGGGAGGGTGACACGGGGACAGTGGCACAGGCCAGGCCAGGGATGCTCCTCACTGACAGACATTAGTGGGTGCACAGGCTAAAGCAGCAGGGCCAGTATCCAGCCAATTCACACATGTTTTATTCATAAAAACACTGCAAAGTTCACGCGCGTTCACTAATTACTCAACCTGCTCCTCTGTCAGGTGAATAATGAGGGGAAAAATAATCAGCAATTTGTTCAAAACCACATGGAGAAATTCCGAGTGCGTTATGGCAGGGCTGTGCTCTGCATGCTGAAACCTGGCTGATGCGATGCTGTAAAAAATCCTGGGGCACTCGCCAAAGTGACCCCAACGTAACCAGTGCTCCCATGCACCCCCAAATCCCAGCCTGTGCCACACAGCCAGGGGCCACTTCCAGGAGCTCCAGGCCTGCCACAGCTGTAGCTCAGAGGAGAAATGTCTTTAAAAAGCATCGAGGAGCTCCTGCCTCCTCAGAGCGCTTGGAAGCCCAGCCAGGCCTTGCTCTCTGCATTAGCGCTGCTAATTACCATGGCTTTCCAGAAGGCAGGAATAATTAAAGCACCTTCCCTTTCCCTGGAGAACGAGAGCAGGAGCCTTAGCGGGTGGCACAGGGAAGAGAAAGCATTTCCCAAACTTCTCTGCTTTCCTCAGGAGCTGAGGCTGGCAGCGGGGCAGAGCAGCCAGGAGCTTCCTGCGGGGATGCTCCCGTCAGCACCCACCCGAGGCGGGGAAGGAGCCAGGGAAAACCAACCAGCACGAGAGAGCTGGATGGAAACCTCAGGCTTTTTAGCTGAAGAAGCACTGAGGAGCCAGCACATCCGCTCCCAAGGAGCCACTTCAGCCAGGGGACTCCTGCCTTGGTACAGCAATTATTTTAAAACAAAATTATCCTCTGAAAAGGCATCGTAGAGCATTAGCCCTGGAAGTTCTCACTTGCCCACCCAAAAAATGCCAATGCAAAGTGTCACCCTGTTGGTCCTGCAGGAGGGAGGTGGGTTTAAGGAGAGGGCCACCAAGAGAGAGCTCTGTGGCCACCGAGAGGCCTCCTTTGGCCAACACTGACTTTTCAGACAGGGGCTCTGCAACTGCAGCAAAGTTGCAGTCAAGCATCGGCATCTCCACAGCAGCAAACGGGAGCGTAATCACAGAGAGGTGAGGGGAGGGAGGAAACAAAAAGCAGCAATAAATCACTTCCCTGCTGCTACCCGAGGAGATATAATTAAGTTTATGCCTAGAGTGGCATTGCTGACAGTAGTCCTGGAATGAGATAAACACATGGCATGAGGTTAGGCTGTGTGCTGAGTGGCAGGTGACACGTGTGCTCAGGAATGTCCTTGATTAGGGAGTCCCCAAACGCGGGGAGAGCACCAGGAAATGTCTGAAAAGCTGCGCACTGGCAGGCACAGGGCACCGGTGCACACCTGCAGCCTCTGCTGAGGGCCCACTTCTCCAACCAGCCTCACCCCAGGCGTCCCTGCCCAGGGGTGTCCCCCCTTCCCTGGTGCCCACCATCACCCAGGGGTGCCCAGATCGCCAGTCTGAGTCCTGCTCGTTCTTAAGCACAGGCTTAAATTTAAGCACGGGCTTAACTTTAAGCGCATGAAATGTCCACTGATCTCCAAAGGATTACTCGTGGGCTCAGCTGCACACACCAGGGGCTCAGCAGGCGCAGGGCTGGGATGCTCAGTGTCACCTCCCGGGACAAAAGGCAGAGACAGACCCTGCAAAGGGGGTGTGACCGAAATGGCAGCGGGTGCCCAGCCAGCTGAGCACGGGGACAGTCCCCGAGGCTGGACACCGAGCTGGTCCAAAGCTCCTGGCAAAGGCCAAGAACACTGTGGGCACTGCAGACAATCTTCTACTCAAACACATCTGCACCCAATGCTTTCCTTGATTCTCTTAAGAAAAATTCCACAAGCCTGTATTAATTTTCACTTACAGGAAAGAGCTTGGGTTTTCTGGTAGCATGCAGTAATTGAAGACAATCCCCAAACAGGAGCAAGTTTCCCTAGTCTGGTCTTGCAATACATTTCAAACCTTCTTATTTTAAAGTCTCAGTAGAACCCTCCTTCTGCCCTTCCCCAGAGGTTTGATGAACACATTTCTGCAAAGAGTGACGCTGCTCCGTGGGTGCTGTCCCAAGTTTTATTACCCCTCCACTGAGAGACACGTCAGGCCTGGCCACCCACAAAGCTTGGCTTCAGCAGCTCAGGCCAAAGAGCAGAGAAGGACACCCCAAATCCAGCTGAGCATCATTGGGGTGACATCTACACAAGAGCCTCTTCCTGCCCTCCAGTGTGGCACAGCCTCTGCCACAGCCATCAGCACCCCACCTCCAGCCCCTGATCCCACCCTGGCCAGGAGGAGCCTCTGAAAGTCAGAGCATGGCCCAGCTCAGCTGAGAGCCTCCAGCTGCCATCTGGACGGATCACAGGATTTTTTTTCCATGCAAATATGAAAGAGGGGGTGGGGGAAGGCTGAGGAGAAACGAGGCTGCAAAATGAATTCAGCATCAATTATTCTAAAATATGCGTGTTAATATGGGAAGGGCTCCATGGCTGCATCCATCTCCACTTCTGTTCATTTTGAGCAGCAAAATGTGACCCGGGAAGATGACAGCATCTCGCGTCTCACTTACACAAACACGAGCCGGGCAAGGGGGGATATTAAAACAGGAGACAATGCTGCATATTAAAATGCCACAGATGGAGCTTTCTGCAGCCTTTGCAGTCTGCCTCAGAGATTATTGCTGGGCCATATTGTATTAAAAAATGGGGGGTGGGTGTGTTATTTATTTAATTTTTAAACAAATTCCATCTCCTACTCATGCCGGATGGATAAAGTGAGCTCTTGAGCTCCAGCCAGCTTTGCCAGCAAACCCACATGAAAAATGCATTTTCATTAATACAAACTGTTTGCAGTAGGTAAATTAATTCCCGAAATGGTTTTCATACATGGCAAATTATACGTTCAGTGAAAACACTGGATGACACTCCACAGTCCTAATAAAAGCCCTGCGCTCCCTTTAATGAAGCGGGATTGCCAGGTAAAGGCGGCGAGCTGGGACAATTAAACAAACAAACAAGTCAACAGGCGAGTGAAAGCTGCTGGGGTTGGGAGGTTTTCAGGCTGCTGCAGCCATCCCAGGATCCAGCCCCACAGGCTGGAGTCTCCTAGAGAGGAGGAAGAGAGGAAGGAGCGGCCCATGTCCCTTTCCATCACTGATGTGAGGGCTGAGGGTCCCGTCAAGGAAGGTGCTGTGAATTCTGAGGGCACAGAGGTGACGAGCACAGCAGAGCTGGCCAAGAAGCCAGGAAAGGCGCTGCCAGCCCTCCACCATCTCCCAGACGGGGAACAAGCCCAGCGGTCAAGCTCTCTCCTCACAAGTTTCTCTTCTGCTCTCAAACCTTTTAATGTCTCCTTCAACAGTCCCGTTCCTGGGCGCCTGCTGATGGTGAGGGAAGCGATCTATAATTGATGAAGTGACGCTGTGCCACGGCCCCAGCCCCAGCCAGGAGACATCTGTTCTGCACGTAGCCTCGCTCAGGTGCTGTCACGCCGCATTTACCGCAGCGTATCACAGCCCGGCCGCCTATGCTAATGTGGGGCCAGCCCTGGGCCCCGACACCCTCAGCTCGGGGTGTCGGGACCTGGAGGTGTTCTCCAGCCTGTTTTTCAGGCTTATTTCCACAAATTTCCTTCAGCAGCACCAACTCCGCACCCAGTGACCAAAGCTGCTGGGCACTTGTGGCAGCAGCACCGTGCCCACCCTCATTGTGCCCTCCCAGCAGCACCCCTGCACACACAGCCCCTGCCAGTGCCTGCTCTGCCAGCTGCCTCCCCCTCCAAATTCCGACTCTTAAAACCCTGAGCCAAGCAGAAGGCAGGCACGACACCTTGGAAGTGGAGGAACTTGGAGTGATTTGAAGAGCAGAACAAATCTCCATCCCTGCATTTGTCACGGGGAACCGAACGCCACGGAAGGAGGGGGCAGCATTTCATAACAGCCTGCCACGTTAGAAAACAAAGAGTGATAAAGAATCTTTTAGTCACCTCTTAATTACATATTCTGGGTGCATTAAGAAAGGAGAAATGCATCTCAGGTCACTGCCTGTCACTGCGACAAAGGCCCGTGATGAGTTCTGTATTCAAAATATTTGCACTAATTATCAGCACAGCTCCCCTTTGAAAGCGCTCGGAGGGAAGGCTGGTGTTCCACCCGAGGGAATCAGCTCGCAGCCTGCGCTGCTTTCCCTGCACTGCACATAAATATACTCGTGCACCGGTATATTTTTACCAACGTGCCCAGCTATGTATCCATGGAGAAAAACCTATAAATGCCTAATGCTCGTCTTGTGGGGCTGGGGAGTGGGAGCAGCACGAGAGGGGCTCTGTTCCTCTCTCCTGCAGATGCTGGCTGAGCCACGATGGTCTCTGCTGGGTTTCCAAAGGTGGGAGCAGAGACTCTCACCCCCGGGCGACGGCTCCAGCCACAGCTTGGTCAAATGGAAAACAGCCCTCTGCCAATGCAAATGCCCAGGGAAGGAGAGAAACGCGCTGAATGCAAATGGGACTGACCTTTAATTAGTGCATAAGGAGGCACAAGCAGGGGAAAAGCCACCAGAACTTCCCTAGGCACCTTTCCTTTCTCAAGCACAGCAGGAATCACTGCATCCCCACACCAGTGACTCTAATTTTCCAGGCAGGAGCTCCCCCAGAACATCCTCCCCCTCTCTGCCCGCTCTGCTGCTGAGCCAATGTCCCAGGAGGGCCAAGAGCAGGGTGAGGGACGGGCAAACAGAGGTCCCAGGCTTCCAGCATGGGTGCCTGCAGGATCTCATTGCAGCAACGTGGGTTGGCCTCTTCTCCCAGGCAGCTACTGCCAGGACAAGAGGACACGGCCTCAAGCTGCACCAGGGGAGGTTCAGGGTGGACATCAAGAAAAAGGAAAGGGATCTTAAGCATCAGAAATGGCCACCCAGGGAGGTTTGGAGTCTCCATCCCTGGACATGTCCAAGGAAGGACTGGATGTGGCACTCAGTGCTCTGGGCTGGGTGACAAGGTGGGGATTGGTCACAGGCTGGACTCGATCTTACAGGTCTTTTCCAAACGAAATGATTCTGCGATTCTGTGATTCTATTGTGAGAATAGGCACCCAGCTGCTGCTTGCCCCCACAGGGCCCCTGCCACCCAGCAGGACACAGCACAGCTCCTGCCTGTGGATGTCCTCCCCGTTTGACACAAACTGACCCGCACCAAAAGCCGAGCAGAGCAACCTCTGAAAGCCCTGGAGCTGCCTGGGGCCACCAGCATCCTCACCCCTCACCTCTGGGTCACATCTTGGTGTCATTCCCATGGAATTCCGCATTATTCCCCTGTTTGTTGCCATCCAATAACCCACAGAGCCTTCCTGGAGCGCTCGCTCCAACCCAGCCGTATGCTACGGAGCAACTCCTTCTCCTCAGCCAGCATTTAATCCGAGTGGACAGCAGCAAAACCATGTAGATATAAATGGGGCAAGGAGAAAATAGCACGCTTCAGGTTCCTCGGGGAAGCATATGGGACCAGGAGACTTATTAATAAATTCTTCTTTGTTCTGTATTGTCTGTGATAAATAGCCACACTCAGCATCAATAACCGCAAACATCCTTGGGAAAGAGAGACATGCAGGAACCCATCACGCTGCTGAGAGCAGAGAATGGATTCAATTTCGGGGCTGAAGGCAAATTTCACAGCCCTAAACAAAATTATCTGAGGGGGCTGCTGTGGCTACACATGCAATAAATGTAAGGTTATGGCTACTGAAGCAGCAGAACGTCTCCCAAGAGTTGTAATGCCTTAAGTGAGAGGATAAGAAAGAATAGCCCCGTTCAGGAGGGTGCCTTTGGAAAAATAACATTTATGTTTCTGAATCAAAAGTGTTTTTATTAAGGGAACACAACACTTCTGGAATGTTATTGCCCTAGAGATTATTCAAACTCCCACCCCTGTGCTGGCATCCAAAAGTAAATTTCCACGAGATTTTAAATGCTGCTGAGACCTCAATAATTTGGGAGTAGGAGGGAAAAGAGAGCAGTAGCAAGAGACATTCCTAATGGTGAAGACATGAAAAACGCAGCTTTATTTTTTGATGATTGCATTAGATTTTTTTTTTTATCACAGAGATGAAAAATGAGCAGCTACCACCTCCTAATTCACTGCCTGGGGACTGGATTCCTCTCTGCTGCCATTTGAGGAGAGGCACTGGAAGCAGCACTGAGCAGGAAACGAGTTATGCTGGGGAAGAGCCTGTTCCATTGTGGGAAAATAATGAAAAAACAGTAACCTGGTGCAGAGTGCATGTACTGAGGGCAGGAGAAAGCCCAGGACCGTGCTTAGAATGTAGAACCATAGAACTGTTAATGTTGGAAAATCCATCTAACACCATCTGCACTGCCAAGCCCAGCACAAACCACGTCCCCAGGTGCCACATCTTTTACACACTCCCAGGAATGGTGACTCCCAACACTGCCCTGGGCAGCTGTGCCAGTGCCTGTCAACCTTGCTGGTGAGGAGATTTCCCCAAATATCCCATCTAAACCTATCCCGGCACAACCTGAGGCCCGTTTCCTCTTGTCCTGCCTCTCGTGCCTGACCCCGCGTGGCTGCACCCTCCTGTCAGGGAGCTGCGGAGAGCGAGGAGGCTCCCCCCGGACTGGTCAGCACGGCGGACTGGTCAGCACGGCGGACTGGTCAGCACGGCGGACTGGTCAGCACCACGGACTGGTCAGCACCGCGGACTGGTCAGCACCGCGGACAGCGCTCGGCCAGCCCGCGCGAATCCCCCCTTCTGGCCGCAGCCCTTAAAAGCCGGGCTTTTGCCTTATTTATTTATTTTATTAGTTTGCGGGTGTTTATTTCCAAGCGGGCGAGGAGCGGGTGCTCCGTACCCCAAACTCCCGGCGCGCCGCGGGCTCCGAGCGCGCCAGCGAGGCGCAGGAAGGATTCAACTCCTCATCTCTTCCTCCCCGCAGAAACCTTTCAGCTGCCAGCGTGTGTTCCCACCCACAGATCTGGTGACTTCCCCGGGAAGCTCCGAGGAGTAGGCAGTGCCATCCAAGGTGGCCCGGGGAAGCGTACAACCGCCCGGAACACGCACGTGGATGCGAGGAGATGCTATCAGCACCTCTCATTTCCCCAAACAGCTCCTCCCCTGAGATACCACCAGGACATACACAAAAGGACAAGGAGAAATGGTTTTAAACCAGAACGGGGTCAATTTGAGGAGATGTAAGGAAGACTTTTTTTGCAATGAAGGTGGTGAAACACTGGCACAGGTTGCCCAGAGAGGTGGCAGATGCCCCATCCCTGGGAACGTTTTAAGGTCAGATTAGACAGGGCTCTGAGCAGCCTGGCCTGGTTGAAGATGTCCCTGCTCATTGCGGTGGGCTGGACTAAATGGCCTTTAAATGTCTCTTCCAAATGAAGCAATTCCATGATTCCTAAAGCCCAGCAATGGCCACAAGCCCCAGGCCAGCTTTGTATCTGTGGGTACAGAGGACCTTCCCTCCTGTCACTTGGCTGAGTTTGTGCCGGCACCTGGGATTACTGCCCCCAGTGTGACCATATCAGCTCTTTTCCAACAACATTAAAAGCTCAGCACTGCTGCTAATGCTCCCTTTGGGCAACACGAGCAAGTTTCAGGCTGTTGTCACAAAAGTGAACACGTCTTGCTGAATTTTAACCCGACTGAAAGGCACAAGTGCTCAAGGAAGCAATTTGCACAGCAGCCTTGCATCAGGGCATCCCCTTTTTCTTTCTTGTTAATCCTCTGCTCTGTAACCACCTTTTTTTTCCTCATGCTTTCACTTGGAGCACCACGAGTTTGAAAGGATAAAGTACATTAAGAGTTTTAATGCTGAGGAAGATATCAGCCTGACATTTTAATAACACTAATGCTCTGGAATTTGCAGCATTATCACTGTAGTGCATATCTCAACACCAGTCCCTCCACTGTGGCTCACACAAGCTCTACACCACATTAAACACCACCAGTGAAGAAATCAGTCCCTTCCATGGTGCCTGAGACAATGATTTTCCAGCACCACTTGCAGAGACATCCCAGGGATTACCACCTTGTCTCCCATCAGGTTGTAGACAACTGCTCCTCACCCTCTGCCTCCCGAAGAGCTGAGCTGTGACAACTAAAGCAGTGATGCAGAGATATAAATGCTGCTTCTAACAGGATTTTTTGTCTCAGCACAAAACCGAGCCCTCTCAAACGCCAGTTTCCCAGCCTGCATCTCGCAGAATCACTCCCAATCCTTTGCTTCTACATCCCACAGTTCAGTTCAGCGTTACCCGATTTACTCGGTCCTTTGCCTGTGTCAAGCCTGAAATTCATCCTAAATTCATCCAGTGCACGCAAACCACGAGGATAGGATGCAGTTTGGATGACGCAGCGAGGGACAGACAAATGGGAGGGACTCTCTTAAAAACAAAGAGGACCATTCCTGTCCACAGAAACAGGGTGGAAAGAGACGGACACCAACGAGCTCTGCTGTGAGGGACGGCCACTCCAGTGCCCACCGCAGCTGCACAACGGGCCTGGATGGCTGCAGGAAATTTTGGGAGCTCAGGGAAAGGCAGCAGCTGCCCCATCCCTGCGTGTCCTGAGTCCCTGAGTCAGCAGCACCCGCAGCTTCACCTTCCCCCTGCTCTCACACCTTCTGTTCAGCAAGAGGAGCTGCTAAAGCTGTGCAAATCCAGCAGCAGAGACAAACAGAGACGGGAAATACCCGGGCTCAGTACTGAAGCATCCCCCACCTGCATCTCCTGGTGCCTCTGCTCCAGACACCAGCACTGGCCATGAAACACCTGCCCAAGCCCTGGTTGTGCTTCCTCAGAGGAAACCAAGTTCCCGCACTTTCTGCTCCACTTTTATGTCTGAGTACAAAAAACCCTAAATGGGCTACGAGCATCAATCAAATCCGACGTAAAAATGTAGATGTCTTAAAAAGTTACAAGCCCACAAGCCTGTAAAAAAATACAGCTAAAATGCAGCCAAAGCCCAGGCCTTTTGGGAAGTTCAGACCTAGTGATGGGAGGGCAGAAACTGCTTCCTCTGCTGGCTTTTCAAACATGCACACACTGTTCTGCAAAGCCTAATGGCAACAGGCACCAGGGGACTTTTTTGGCTTCCAAAACCCCTCTCCTGTGCATGCAGCCCACACACTGGGACTGGGCTTAATGAGCAGGAATTTGAAAGCCGACTTCGACAGAGGCTAAAAACGAGCTTAAGTTTCATGTGCAAAGTCAAATGCAAAAGTAAGTAAGTGGCAGGCAGCCCGAAGAGTAAATGAGACTGTTACATCTTGTGTCTAATGAGTGACACCAGGTAACGCTGGCAAATTGCTCACCTAGAGACAGCATCAGTGAATTTCTGATGGATGAACAAGCCTTTTTTTTCCCCTCATCAGCGCACATCACAGTGAATGATGGAGCATGTTTTCCTGATGGTGCTGGAGATTGTCACAATCATTTGCTAAATCCGGGTCTGCCGGCAGCACTGTGGCAGGAGAGCAAAGTGGTGCTAAGTCAAATCCGCAGCTGACACAAGCTGGAAAAGCTCCCCAAGGATCAGCCAAACCCAGCTGAGAGGCTCCCACCCTTGGCCTTCCACAGACACCGTCCTGAGGATAATCAAGGTGCACGAGACAGGGCGACAGCACAAATGGGCAACGTGAAAGCACCGAAGAGGCTTAGAGAGAGAGGGACGGTTCCGCACGGGAGAACAAGCAGATCGTGGCCAATCTGCAGCCAGAATGAGGTGAAAAATGCAACGTTTTGTGGGTGCTTCACCCAAAACGGGCCCTGAAAGCGGCATCATGTCCAGCATTGGCACGGCCCCTGCCCGGTGTGGCAGGGCCAGGCAGCCAGCGCTGCCCGTCACGTGGGGAAGCCTCACGGCTGAGCTGCGATGCGTAAAAGGATTTACAGATGTAAAGCCACATCTCGATAACGCTTGGAACAAATCCCTGACATTCTTCACACAGCTCTGCACTAACAGGTTAGGCTCTAGCAGAGTGGAAACGGCAGCTCCCCGCTATTTCCACATCTCCATCCCCGTTAACTGTTTGAAGCCTTCTCCCCTCAGAAGCAAGGTGGAGCTGGCTCAGCGGAGGCAGGACTCTCCGTGCTGACAATTATTCTCCATTCAGGACTAGCCATTTGCATGCAGTTCATTTGTGATGCAGAAAAGCTTGAACCTGTCATTATTGCTTGGCATCAGTACAGTGCTGTGAAAAGACACCGCTCGGAACATGCGCACAGCGCTGCACCCTATTTTCTTTAATCTAGGCTAAAATGACAATGAGGAAAAGCAGGAGGGAGGGAGGGAGGAAGACTAGAACGAGGAAAGCATCGTTTCCACAAACAGGAGTGCTTCTCTGACAAGCCAGGCACAGGTACTGCAAGCAGAGCTCCAAAGGTTTGTCCAGGGATGATCCCGGCCAGGCTGAAAGCGAGGGGCTCCCCCAGTGCCAGGGCATGCAGGTGACATTGGTGAGGTCCCCTCTGCACAGCTGCAATCTGCTCAGCAGGACTGTCCCCCAGAAAGGCTCCAGGAGCCACCATTTTGCTGTACAACGCACTCTGGCCAAGCAGGAGATGCCCAGGGATCCTCCCTGACACATGCCCAGCACAGCCTCCCCCTGCTGTCCCCAAGCACCGAGAGATGGGGGTGGCAGTCAAGGCAGAGGAGCAGATGGAAAGCAAAACCCCTCGAAAGCTCTGCTCCCCATGGCTATTTCCTGTCTCTTCCCAACAAGCAGGGATCGCAAATGCTTCCTCTGCAAGGCCACGCTGCTGCACTCTGCAGGGAGGGGGCAGTGCCCTCCTTTGCGGAGGGGAGGCTGCCAGGGAGCAGGGATGGAACGGCTGACACCCTGGAGAGGCCTGGGGGACAGCGAGGGACACTGCCAGGCAGCTCCAGCCCCTTCATCAGCAAACACTCCAGGCCCCCCCACGTACGCTGATATTTGTGGCCATCTGTGTTCCGGACGGTGCCAGCACCCAGCCTCTCAACACCTCCCGCCTCTCCCCGATCCAGCACCCGACACCAGGCACAAAAGCACAAAAAATCCCAGCCTTGGCAGACGTGGACCAGCCCGAATGGTCAAAGATCAGCTCAAGCCCTGCCTGTAGCCAAGGCTTTAACAGCTCTGTCAGAACGTCTGTCAGGAACTGTTCTCGCTCCGCAGCGTCTCCCTGTCATGTCAACATCCAATTGCTTTTGGCTAACAACTCGACCTCCGTGACTGCTTGTGGCGAGACACTCCAGATCCCCACCACAAGTGCTGTGGAAAAGCATTTCCCGGTGCCAGCGCTGGCCTGGAATCGCCCCTGTCCGTGCTGAGCCCCGTGCTGCCTCACCGGAGGAGACCTCTCCGCCCCCAGCCCAGCCCACTCCGGGAGGAGGCAGCTCCGCGATGCGCAGGTGATTTAGGAGCCCAGATCCCATTACGATTCATTGCCAGCAGGGAATCCAACTCCCTTGTTACCTTTCAAATGAGCAGAGCTACACATGAATATTAAACACCACCGCGTTCTAGTCCCAGGGAAAAAAAGCCAGTCTTTGAGAATCCCTCATTAAGATGCACTGGACGCCTTGCACAGGGAGCCCGAGAGCCAATTAAGCAGGACTGTAACAACCCTAAAACGAAGCCGTGCCTCGTCGGGTTCCAAGCGTTTGGTGAAGCTGGTGCGGGTGCTCTCCCCACAGTGCCCCGGATGCTCCCAGACCTGCCCCCAGTCCGTCCCAGAACACGACACCACTACCGGAGCTACCGGCCAGGAGCCGCTTCCTCCCTCCCTGCCAGGGATGAGGCTCTTCCCAAACCCGTCCCCCTCCCTGCTCTGCTTCCAGCACCTTCAGCAAAGTTTATCTGCTGACTTTCAAACCCCTTTATTTCCACGCTGGATCAAGGTAACACGAACAGACAAGCCTGACGTGTCTCCTGACTTTGGAGGGACTCTCTCCTTGTTCTGCTCCTCATCCTCATCCTCCTCGCCTCTGCCCAGCCCCTTCTGCCAGTGCCAGCATCCCCCGCTCAAAATCAATTTCTATATTTCAGATACAAAGGTTGTTTAGCTTGAAGAATGAAGCTGCCCTTCACAGAGGTAATAGAGAGATCAATACTAGTTACATCGAGTTTCCTCGTGAAAACGAGGAACTGCTGGCATTTTTCTCTTCCTGATCCAGCCAAGTGGGCCAACCCTGCATCCCACACCCAGGTGGGTGCTCTGCCAGAAAGCCCTGGCCCCCACAGACCTTGGGAGTGGCTCCTCAAGGTCCCCTCTCCCTGCCAGCGACAGGAGGGGGCGGCGGGAAATGGAAGAGAAAATTGTGGATATAATTTATAATGCCTCATTAATTTGACAAATGCTGCTTCATGCGTGCTCTCCATCAGCCCGTCACTGTCCCAGAAGCCACTAGATCAGCAGCTACTTCAGATGGAAAATCTACCTGCAAACCCTGCTGTTTAGAGGATGGATTAATTGCCACTGATCCTCATGTGGCAGCTGGAGCTGTCCTGGATGGCGGCTGCTGCTCCTGCCCCAGGGCTGGGACCCCTGCACAGGGGACAGCGACTCCAGCGAGGGATGCAAAGGGAGATGGAGAAGGCAAGTATCACAAACAGCTCTCAGAGAAAGCATTTGACCAGCTGTAATAGCTCCTTACCAAGGCTTTTGTACAGAAGCAATCCCATAGGAAATACTTCTTTGCCGAAATGAAGCTTTTGTGGAAACTTCTCATTTCAGTCACGCACTGAATTCAATTTTGTCTCCATCTGAGAGAAAGTTTCCTTTCTTCAAACCTCCCCTGCCCACAGACTGTTTGTTTCTCTACTGGAAAAGCAGTGAGATGGAAAGGGAAAAAGACACTGGGCTCAGGTGGATCCAGCCCAATGCACACCTTCAGCTTCCCCTTCCCTGGGAGGATTCCCCCAGCTCCCACCCGAGCAATATTTTGGGCAGAGCCAGCGGGAGAAGCAGGGGGCACCCAGGAACAGAACTGGTCAATCCTTCCAAAGCCAGGCAGCTCCAGCTGAAATCCTGCTGAGCCAGACTGAGCTTGTACCCACACGAACGAGCGCCCAGGATTTTAATCCCACGAGGAAAACAGGAAGAGGAGGCTGGAGAAGATGTATGTGCACAAGGCACCGCTAGCACAACTCCACTCACTCTGTGTTAAATAACTCTTCCAGGGCATGAGTTAAATGGCAGCACAGAGCAATCAGGGGACAATAAATCCCTGGTTATAAATTCTGGCACTAGACTGAGATGAAAATCGTCATCCCTGGCCGGCCACAACTGGTCCCAGCTTGGGGAGCGGGAGCTTGGGGAGCAGGCCAGGAGGGAGGAATTTCTGCTCCACTGAGAGCCTCCCAACCCCACTCACTCTCCCCAGAGGCTACTGCTCCCTTTGTGCCCCGCTCAAAGACCCCCAAACACCCCCAGGTGCTCCCTGGGGTGGTTCCAGCATAAACAGGGAGTGAAGTTCTGCTCGGTCCTATAGCAAAGAGACTGAATTTCCTTTCCAACCCCAGAGTTCCTGGGGTGTCCTGCTGGCCTTGGCCTTGTCCTCACATCCCTGCACAAACACCAGCCAAGGAGACAACACATTCCCAAAGGGCTTCCAGCAGAGGGAGGGATACAAGGTGCCACCGATTTACCTCGCTGAATCTCAGCTCTGCCTGCTGCAGCCGTTATTTCCTGCAAATATATTGCACTGTGGGATGCCTGCGATATTTTATAAAGTTAATAACTTTTTTTTAATTTGATGAGTTTATAGAATCGTGCGAGCAATTAACAATAATTACGTTTAAGACACTTAAATTCCAGGATGCACCACAAACACTGGAATATTAAGCTATAAAAACCCTCAATTGTACATTCAAATTACATTAAGGGTCTGTTGGAAGGAATACACTCTCAAGTTTCAAGAGCCCCACTCTGTTCTGTTTGTACAATGAGCTTACATCAGATGTTGCAGCAGCAGCCCTGTCCCCATCCTCATTCAAAGCCTGGGCACCACATGGATGCCTGGACACGCTGGGCACGGATAACACTGCCCAGCAGCCTCTGGGTGGTGAGGACCAGGATGCAGGGAAAGCATCCCCTCGGCTTTCAGCGCAGCCACGGCCGCCGCAGCACCGGCACCGCTCCGGGAAGGGAGTTGGACCCAGTGCTTATTTCATTTTAATCACCAGGTGCCAAACTAAATTATTGATGTCGGTTCTCAGTGACAGGTAAGGCATTTTATCACCGCGCCTTTAATAATGCAGGAGTCATGATCCTCGGCGCTAAAATGTCAGGCAATTCTCAGGTTGCCCTCGCCACGCCGACAACGATTCCCCGTCCTGCCCTTCCTCGCTGCCGCCGAGGGCTCGCCACCAGCGCCCATCTGTCCCTGCCAGACAGCACCCGCAGCACCCTGGTCATGCTGCCCGCCCCGTGGCACCCATCCCCAGCGGATCGGGAGCCTGGATGGCGGGAGGGAGAGACAGCAGGAAGGTGGCCAGGCGAGAGAAGGGATGAGCAGAGCTTAGCACCTCTGAAAACCAACCCCAAACGCCCCGCTGCAGAAGGGAAACCCCCGCCGAGGAGGGCACGCACCCTCCCCGTGCCCCACGCTGCAAACGGAGCCATTTCACACACCCTGGCCACCAAAAGGGACAATTTCAGAGCCACCAAGGCTTCGGGCTGAGGAACAATAGCTGGCTAATGGCTCCATTTTGAGCCGTGCACACGCAGCTGGCGCCTGCCTCCGGGAGGGAAAGGGCTTCTCCAGAGCCGGCGCGGGGAGGGATTCTGTGGGAAGCAGGATGTGCTCAGGAAGGGGAATAGAAAAGATCTGGACATGGGCAGCACTCCAGAGGGAGATGAGCACGACTGGCAGGGGCAGCCCAGCAGCCCAGGGTGGGAGAGCCCACCCAAGACAGGCTCTGATCCAGCTCAGGGGCAAGTCCCCGGGAAGCAGCAGAGCCAGCAGCCAAGCCCAGGTGACACAAAGCAAGGGGGATGACAGCACCAGCGCCAGGGATGAAGGGACACTGCCAGCAGGTCCCGTGCCAGGTGCAGGTGGGTCCTGTGAGGGTCAGGGACTGGCTGAGCAGAGGTGGCCACCACCCTGCCCTGCCTCCAGACCCCCGCTGCGCCCAGCACAGGTTTGCTCCAGCCTTTGTATTCCAACAGCACAGCCTGACATTTACAGGGGGAAGTTTTATTCCTGCTGTAAATAACCTCTAATAGTGTAGGTCATTACACTAATTACAGAAGATAATTAATTTTCCGATTCTTGTTAGGCCGCTGCATATTCCAAGAAGAGCGCAGTTCATTATTTTCCCGTGCAATTATGACCTCCCTCTCCTTCCCCTGCCAGCCCCGCCTTCAGGATTTCAACACTTTGTCAAGTTGTTTATCATGCAGCCACGGAGCTGTTGTGAAGCTGAGGAGGCGCAGGGGCTCCTCTCTGCCTCCCACCCCACCACAGGGCCCACGAGAGCTCTGGGTGTGCTGCAGAACCTCCTCTCAGCCTCAAACGGGCCCTCACCGACACTCCTTGGCCACGACAGGAGGATCCCAGCAGGATCACACGCCCTTCCTGCAGCTCCAGCCGTGTGCTGGATGCAGGAGAGGTGCACAAGGCCACACATCTCCCAGAGCCATTGGGACTTTCCAGCAGCCGAGGAGGGCACAGCCTCATCGACAGCAGGAGAACTCTGTTCAGTTGCTTGGAAAAGTCCCCTCTAAGAGCCCAACCTGCTGGTGATTAATCTGCAGCAGATTGATGATGGCTCTCCCAGTGCGGCGCTCGTTACTGAACCCATCCTGGGAGCAGAACATCTGCAGGACCTCACTGCACCACGGGGCTCGGTGTAGGGGCAGCCACCACCTCCCACACACAGACAGCACAATAAAAACAACCTGGCACCAGCAGCTCTCGCAGCTTCATCACCCTCACCCTGCCCAGGAGCGTAAACCACGGCAGTGAAACACTGCACGGTGCGGGAGCGGCGGGATCCGCTCCCCCGGGAGCCGAGGAGCGACAAGGGAACAGCAGCTTCTCCTTGGCCAAACACCTATGGAGAGACAGCTCTGGCTGGAGCACTGTGCCAGACCCTGGCTCTCCAGCCACGCTGTAAATCTGGGTATCAGACGGGTTTTAGTGATAATCAATTGTAATAACTACCATGGATCCCCTGACCAGATAAGTGGAATATTATAAGTCCAGCTGCAATTAGCAGGGGCAGATGGGCGGGGGCTAAGGCAGCAGTCCGGGTGTTTTCCCATCCCACCAGCTGCTCGGTGCCCACGATGCCTTTCCATTTGCCCCCCCCACATAAATTCACCATCAAAACCCTGTGGTTGTAGTGCCCCGACACCCACACCTTGCCAGGGGAGCCAGCACAGACAGAGGCTGCCTTCCCCTGGCTCAGGTGACACGGGGAACTCGCTGTGACAGGACACTCAGCAGGTCTGAGGGCGCAGCCCTGCATCGGAGGGGCCTGGGCAGGGCAGCTGATACCACACACACACCTGCTGTTAGAGCAGAGAGAATGAATTTTTAAAAGGCACATAAACCCCTGATGCTTCAAGGCATCAGCTGAGCGCTAAGGAGGATTAGCGGGAAATATCTCCCGTGGAAAGCTTATTCCACATGAATTCCACTGAAGGGATCCTTTCATCTCCCCCTGGAGCATCTCTTCCCCTGGCCTGATGCGCCTTGGCACTTGCTGAGCTCCTGGAAGACACTGGCGGGCGGATGGCTGCCCGCAAAGGTTGACAGCTGTCTCCGTTACGATGCCGCCTCCTGACTGACGCCGATGTGACAGGCAGCGTGACACGGCGCAGACAGGACAGTTATCCATCCCCGGCGGGACAGAGCCCTTCCTGAGGGGACAGCAATCCCTAGGACACGCAGACACCGTGCCTGGCTCCGGGCAGGTGAGATGGGAACGTGTTGCGCTCCCCGGCTGAGCGGCACAGCGAGGATTTGCAGCTCAACACGCAGCCATCGGTGCAGCCCAGCTCTGGGGGCCCCATGGAGCTCCACATTTCCCCACCATCTGCTCGGAAAGGGAATAAAACCCTGCTCTGGGCATTCCCTCGCAGCTTTTCCAGCCCAGCGCCTCTCAGAGCACTCGCTCCCCACTGCCGCACCTACAAGGAAGCATCAGCTGCCCCTCAGAGACAGAGGAAGGGAAAGGGTTAAAAGGAATGCCATCTCCCTTCTCCTTTGCCTTGGAAGGAGAGGCACTGAGTGCATTAAAATCTGGGTTAAAAATGGCTCTGCTCTACCTATCTTATCTTCTTTGTACTAAAAGCCCTCAAAGAGCGGCAGGTTTTCACGCAGAATTTTCCCGTCTAATCCCCTTTTGTTAGCTCTGATACTGGCATTGCAATACAAACCTCGTCCGGGCGATTTAGGAGGGATTACACGCCCTCAATCCTACAGCATGTGGGAGAAAAATGTTTCCTCAAATCAAATTTTACACAAACCAGTATTTGAAAATAATCAAAGTGCAAATCCCCGCCGTGGGGATTTCTGGAGGGAGGTGAGTGGGGGGCGGGAGGTGGCAGGAGCTGGTGCCACCAGCACCAAGACACAGTGCCAGGGCACCCACAGGTCCAGACTGACATGAACTAAGAGCACGCCAAAAAATAACCCACACTGTGACCCTGGACAAGAGATGCTCAGAGACACGAGCAAAGTGAGCGCTTGGGAGCTGCTCCTCCCCTCCTTCCTGTGCCAGGTGGTCGGCAAGAGGGCACGGAAAACCAGTGCCACCGCAGCCAGGCGATCACTCTGCCTCCTGCACGGCCGAATGTGCTCTCCAGGGCTCTGCACACGTGTGTTTGGCTCAGCTTTCCCGATGAAATATTGCTGGTGCTGCTCCTGTAATATATATGTCACAGATGCAACCTGATTTTATTGATCTCTCCTAGCTGCCGGGATATCCACAGCGGAATTAATACGTCTGTATCACCGCAAAAAAAAAAAAAAAAGGTAAAGCCCATCTGACAGTTTCAATTAAGGAAGCGTGAAAAGCGATTTGCGTAAGAGGCTGGGGCTTGGCGGGGGAGAGCGGGGCAGCCCGCGGGCAGCGCGGCTGTACACTCACATCTGGGTAAGTGAAGTGATTTCCTACAGGAAGTGATGGAGGCCAGACCCAAGTCGGGGCCGTGGCCGTCTCCGCCTGACGAGCCCCCCAGCCCGCCCCGTGCCCGCTGTGCCACCGCGGCACCCGACCCGACAGCGGGGACGGCGCCCTGCGCCCGGCCGGGGCACGGCACACGGACCCAGGGAGGTGCCACAGCCCTCGGACCTCCCGGGACAGCCTCCGAGAGAGTTGCATCCAAACTAAGCATCAGAAAACAGGGAAAGAACACTTTCGTGCAGAGCTCCCTGCGGTTCTCCTTCCAAACTCCTTCCCTGCACTACGCGAGACCCCTCAGACATCCTGAGCATCCCCAGCGTGCAGCCTCTTCGCTGTGCACCGGGAAAAGCCCAGCAAAGGCACTGGGAAAAGCCCGGCACGCTCCCCGGGGATGCCCAGGTGGCACGGCTCTCCCTCCCCAGGCGTTTCAGGAAGGGCAGCAGGGAGAGGGAGGCCCCGGGATCGTGGCACTTGTCAAGCAAAATCATATCCCCACATCCATCGGCTCCCGCCGGGCCCGCGGAGAGCTGTGAAATATTCATGTTTCTGCCACTCACGGGGGAAGGTCCCCTCAGTGCTTCTCCTCCTCTCCCACCACTTCGGAGCAGAACCAGGGAGGGAAGGAGGGAGTGCTGCCACCTCCGTGCCCTTTGCATCCAGGTGCCACCAGCTGCCCCAGGTCCTTCCAGGCTCTTCAGCTCCACTCTGAGGCAGAGTGGAAACCCCAGATGAGCAGGGGATTTGGGGCATCCCCACCATACACAGTCCCCTACAAACCCAGATCTCAGCCTATGGATGCAGACACACCACATCAGCTCACTTCTCTCCCCTTCCCCCTGATTTGGGGCAAAGCTCTTAACTCCACCATAAAATTAAAAGTCATGCGTCCAGATAAATCAATTAAGACCTTGTTTGCAACACCTACAGCTCAAGTCCCCCTGATCCGGGGTCTGGCCAGCTGTCGGAACATTTGGCTTCTTCTCAGCAGGACACACAACAACACACGAGTGCTTAAAAGCACTCATCTACCAGAGGAGTAAAGCCCCTTCCTAATCCACTCCCCTGCTGAATGTGGGGCTGCCGGGTGGTCCGCAAAGCCGCTGGCCCCTAGAAGAAGGGAGGACAGCCTGCTGCCCCCGGGAAGAGGAGGAGGAGCAGTGGGAGCTGCTGGGAGCCCCTCTCGTCCAGCCGGGTTTCCTCTGAAACCTGCAGTTCCCCCAGCTGCCCTGAGCATCCTTTGCCTCCAGCCACCGCCTGCCCAGCAGCACTTTGCCACGTCTGGATGCTGCTCAGAGCATCTCAAAGTGCTGAACGGGGCAGCCCAGACACCATGGGCAGAGAACCGGCCCCGCTCGGCCCCTGGAAGCCAGGCTGGCACTGCAGGCTGCCAACGTGAGCCCCCTGCGGTACCCGGGGCTGTTCATCACTGCTGCCACACCAGGGGAAACAGAGATGGAGGTGCCAAAACCAGCCCTGCACCTGGGCACTGTGAGAGTGGGGGTCTCAACGGGCCAGGTTTTGGGAATCAGCCTGGATGCCTGGACTTCTGCACAAGCCATGGGCTCACAGGCTCCAGACCTGCTGCCTCCGCTCCTTCCTTAAATCCATGATTAAAACACAGCTTTACAGCTTTAACACTTCCAGAGAGTAAAGCCGATATTCCTGGAATCTGTGGCCACTCCCTGCGTCCAGGCACACCTCCCCTGGGAGCCCAGCTGCTCCACCCTTCACAGGGTGCGCCCCAGCATCACCAGTGGTGTCACACCTCTGCACAGTACACCCGCAAGAATTCACTTAATTTCAAGAGTTTCATCTCCTTCCCTTCCCTCAAGTCCCCCCTGTGAAGCTTCCTGTGTTGGACTCGAGGGATAGGAAAAAAAAAAGGGGGAGAGAAAAAGGTAAAACACAAGTACAGAAAATCCCACAGCAAAACAAAACAAAAAACCCTCACAACAAACTACGTCCCTCCTGGCAAAACCCAGAGCGCCGCTTACACAACATCTTTACTCGCTCCATTATTTATAGGGCAACTGAAACATTTATTCCTACACGGAACTACCCGGCGTGCAGGGGAAGGTAACAATGGAGATCCTCCTGGAAGAGGAAACTCCACGGAAATCCTCCTGGAAGAGGTAACTCCACAGTGAATCAATAAGCAGGGCAGCAAAATTGGTATTAATTATGCTTGCGGGGAACTCTGTCCCGCCCCAGCACTGCCTCTTTCTTCAATCAAGGAGAAGAAATGTTGGCTGCATAAAATAAACCCCATCCTGAGCACTGGCATGAATTTAGTTTCAAAGTCAAAGGCATCAAGTTCAAGAAGTTCACATCCCAAACCACCCAGTCCCAGACCCTCAACACTTGTAGGGCCATGGCTCGGAGTTGGTTCATAGGGACAGGAGGTCCCTCACAACCAAGATTTTTCCCATTGATCCCAAAAACATTGAGCCTGACCCACCCCACCTCAAAGACCAGGAAGAGCTGCTAGGGGCTCTTGGCAAAGCCTGGTGGCACTGCCATGCTCTTGTCAGTACAAACAGCTGCACCCCCTGCCCCACAAACATCTTTTTGTGGCCACAGATTTCACGGCAGGATGAAGTAATTACTGATGGGTTATGGGCAGGCCGGAGCCCGACTGTCTCAGAGTAAAGCTAATCAATAGCAGGTCATCAATAGGCCAATCAATCACCTCTGCTAGGAACAACATTCCAAGGAGGCCCAAATCCCATCACTCGTGTCTTGGGCCAGACCCCAGCACTGGGTCCCCAAAGGCGTGGCCGGATTCAGGGCAGCGTAATTTGCTATTTGGGGCCCACAGCACACCAGCCTCGTGCCAGAGCTCACAGCTGGGCCTGCCCTGCCTGCGAGGAGCAGAGTTAAAGACCAAATGAAATTAAAACAGGCCAGGGGCCAGCTCGGCGCAGGCTCGGGGAGGGTGCTGAAAATGAGGGATGTGGGGAGTGATGCACCTGCGAGAGAGGGCCGTTCTCTCCCTCAAGGACACGGGGCTGTGCCGCGGTGCCAGGCAGGACCAGAGCCATGTGCCCTGGAGCGACAGTCCCTGCTGCACTACCAGGACAAGGGCAAAGGCATCCCTGTGCCCAGGAGCTGCACCGTCAGCATCCTCAGCAGCCTCCTCCCTCCCGGGTGCCAGCGATGGCCGGCATCCCAGGACCAGCAGGACACGCCATGCTGGAGGTCTCCCCCTGCTTTAATAGGATCTGTCGTCTGGCAATCTAATTTGATCGAGGAAAACTAATGAAAACAGGCCCTGGTCTGCAGCACGGATTAGCCCAATCAGCCCAGAGTGGCTACTTTATTGTTCAGCTCCCTGGCACCAGCTGTGCCTGTGTGCAATCAGCCCTAAGAGCCATCAGGCTGCATCCGCCCCAGCTGCCCCAGCAGCCTCCAGCCCCAAAGCTCCGGTGCAGGGGGTGCTCCGGTGCAGGGCTTTGACACCCACGTGTGAATCGGGCACAAGGACAAGCACAGATCCCACTGATAAGGAAGCATCTCCACCAACACAGGTTTTCATTAGCTTTAAGGGATGTCCCTGGGTTAAAACCAAATCCCATTACTTAGGAGAACAGCGTGTCTGGTGCTGACAGCCTGCATTGTGAGTGCCCAGAGGTATTAATGGGGCAATGTGTCCCATGACAAGGCTCATCTGTCCCCTCCAGACCCCAGTGTTTGGTCCCCTGGGCTCAGAGAGGTGGAGCAGACCCACACACAGCATCATCGAGTCACCCCATCCAGTTCCACTGCCTGCTGTGGGCAGGGACACCTTCCACTATCCCAGGTTGCTTCATGCCCCATCCAACCTGGCCTGGAACAATTCCCAGGATGGGGCAGCCACAGCTTCTCTGGGCAACCTGTGCCAGTGTGTGAGGAATGGGGTGGAAGGGGACAGGAGAGTGAAGATAAACGCAGAAAACACCCAGACTGTGGCAGTCCTGAGACTCCTCATCTGGGGACCTCCCTGGCAGCATTAGCACAGGTCCTGTGTGGGTCCCTGCTCAGGCTGGCACTCAGGGAGGCAGAGAGGAGCTGCTGAGGGTGGGAAAATACCTGCAGCAGCAGGGACTGTCTCCTTCTGCCTGCAAACACTGGCTCACTGAGCAGACACGGCAGATGCTCAGCCGCTCAGCCCTACACGTTCAATCACACGCACTCCGGCAGCGCCAGGAACCGTGTGGTGACCAGAGGTTGTGGCACCTGTTTGTGGCCACCATCCAACGGGTGCCACACACCGGGGTCAGGACCACGAGTCCCAGCCCCATTTTACACACATGGACGGAGCAGGAGGGAGCGCTGCTGGAAACGACACTGGCACTGTGGGCAGGACCTCAAGATGTCTCAGCAGGTGTGACACCACAGGGCACCCTGGCACTGCCACCTCCAGCAGCACCCAGGGCTGGGATGAGTCCCAGGGCAAGGGCCAGATGTGCTGGCAGCTCAGGGGGGTTTCTCAACCTCTCTCCAGCCCCAGGTCAGTCCTTTCCCCACACATGGGATACAAACCCAGGACGGCAAAGAGGCGGGAGGGTTTAACCAACAGGGAGAACCTCCAAGCACAAAGTGCTGGCAGAGAAGTGTGAAGCTTTAGGAATTACAGCCCTGAGCCACCTGGGACACGTGCATATTGACTCAGACCCGAGCCTTTAATAAGGCAGCTAACAGCATTGCTTTTACATTCATCCCTCTTACAAGCTGAACATGCCCAGGACAAGTTCAGGTTCCAGCTACAGCACTCGCCGGGCTCAACCGAGGGATTACCCAGCCTTGTAGCTACAGCTCGCTCCTCTCCCCTTTCTTCCCTCTCTCTGTTCTGCCTCGGTGTCAGGTCAAGCAGCTCTTCCCTCTCCATGTTTTGGTGTGTGCTCTGCCTGCAGATCACACACCTGCCCCAGGTGAGATGTTCCTGCCCTCTCCTTTTGTAGCTGCCGAGGAGCGGGGCACTCTTTTCAAGTCCTTTTAAAGCATTCACCTAAACATTCCTGTTACTGCCAGATGGGCCGGGAAAGCTCCCCAAAAATTCTGCACCTGCGCTCCAGAGCCACTGGCGCTGACACTGCCAGCGCGGCTCAGCAGATTAATGTCACAGCCGCACCACACAAATGTCTGCTGATGGAAAAGTGATGGCAAAGGGCAGGAGGAGACTTCGCATGGACATTAACAGAGGCTGGAGTACATTAATATTATCGACGGGCTGTCAGCGAGGCTAAAGAGGCTGTGCCAGCCCTGAGCAGGGGATGGAGGCACTGCAGCGGCGTGGGGACACAAAACAGCAGCAGGGGGACACACAACCGTGGCGTGGGGACACAAAACCGTGGCGGGGGGACACAAAACTGCGGCGTGGGGACACAAAACCGTGGCGGGGGGACACAAAACTGCGGCGTGGGGACACAAAACCGTGGCGGGGGGACACAAAACTGCGGCGTGGGGACACAAAACCGTGGCGGGGGGACACAAAACTGCGGCGTGGGGACACAAAACCGTGGCGGGGGGACACAAAACTGCGGCGTGGGGACACAAAACCGTGGCGGGGGGACACAAAACTGCGGCGTGGGGACACAAAACCGTGGCGGGGGGACACAAAACTGCGGCGTGGGGACACAAAACCGTGGCGGGGGGACACAAAACTGCGGCGTGGGGACACAAAACCGTGGCGGGGGGACACAAAACTGCGGCGTGGGGACACAAAACCGTGGCGGGGGGACACAAAACTGCGGCGTGGGGACACAAAACCGTGGCGTGGGGACACAAAACTGCGGCGTGGGGACACACAACAGCAAGTGCACTGGCTGTGGCTGGGGACCGCGGGGTGCTAGGCGGGAGGGGAGCGGTGGCAGCACACAAAGAGGGTGGCCTTGGGAGTGGGGCTGTGGGGACACAAGGCAGAGGGGCCGGAGGAGAGGGAGGCAGCCGGCGAGTGCCCTGACCCGTGAAGGAGTGGCCCCGGGAAGGCCCCTCGGCCGCCCACATGCTCGCTGTCAGCTCCACGCAGGACGCGGCCCTGATGCCTTCGCCTCCCCTGCCTCGCCAGGCTGCCCGCGGGGGACGGAAGGCGATGCTCGGGCACAGCGGCACACTCTGGGGAGCACCTCCTCGTGCCCACCGCCCTGGGAACACACCGGGGGACACCCCAGCCCCGTCCTGCCCTGTCCCCGGCAGCTCCAGCTTCAGGCGACGGCTCCGTGCCAGCGGCGGAGCGCGGTCCTACGGCAGCGCTGAAATACGGCAGTGGGAAGTCCCCTACTGCTCCCTGTGTAGCATTTTATCTTAATAACATTTTATCTTGGATGACAAGCCTGTATAACGTGGTTTAAAAGCCACGGCTACGCTGACACCAGAACAGGGGGAAGGAAAAAAGCTCTTTTCTCCCGTCTAATACATTTGCTGAGGTCACAACTTGCGAACCTCTCGCTGTATCTCGCTCGCCAAGCTGGGAGCTGCTTTGTAGAGCAGCTCAGAGGCAGCGGCGGGAGCTCAGCCCTGCTCCTCCCTCCCGCTCAGGGTTCCGGCTATAAAGGCTTCGGCTCTCGCTTTCTTTTGCAGTTTTGGCTGGGGGAGGTCTGTTCTTTCCCCCCCTGCTCCGTGCAGTGAGTGCTGGAGGCTTTGAAGGGGGAACTGCGAGGCTTTGCTGCAGCCCGAGGCTGGCGGGACGCTGAGTCCCGTGGAGTGACCCGCCTGCCCCACCTGCTCGGGGGGACAGGGAAAGCCACCCGCACCAGCAGCACAGCCCTTGCACGGCCCAGACTGCCTCCAACAGGGCTATCCCACACCTCACTGACCATCCCAGGGCCACCACGTGGATCTCCACTCCTGCAGAACCCAAATTTCCCGGGCATGCTGTTCCTGCAGCTGCAGGCACCGCAGCGATGCTGCACAGCTCGGCATCATTAGGCAGACAGTAATTCTGGTCTAATTGCCAGTGGTTCACAGCAAACATGGCAGGCTCTGCCTGCTCAGAACAGAGCCGTGGAATCACACTAAAGACAAAGGATGCCCAAAAGAAAGACTAAAAGCAGACATTAAACCAGAGAGGGGACAGCAGCACACAGCCAGGTTGACTTGGGGAGGGAGAAGACACTGATCCAGCAATGAGGGTTAAGCTCTTCTTGTGAGAGCTAATTTAAGGTCAGGCAAATCCTGCTGACAGATTATTTTTCACCTAAAACGTTCAGATCGGTGGCTCGGCCACCGCAGCGCAGCAGGACCTGGAGAGCAGCTGGAGGAGCTGCTGGAAGTGCCGTGGCCCAGGCTGGAGAACAGGACAGCCCTGGCCCTGGCCAGGACCATGAGCAGACCCCGGCCCCACACTGGGGTCCCCCTCACACCAACAGCAGCCAGAGCAGCCCAGCAGCCTTTGCCAAGACCCGGGCAAATCCCACCCAGTGCAGCCACGCTGGTGGTGCCCCAGGAGGGACGGGAGTCTCCCCCCACCCCAGGCTGTCACTCTGTCACCTCTGCTTTGCTGTGACAGACAGACAAGCCCCAGCTCGCAGGACCATCAATTATTCACACACACTATTTCTGAATATTGATGTTAAAAGCAAATTCCCGGCTTGCCCCTCGCCTGCATCTCCAAAGGGATTTTCACGCCACAAGGACCCACGTTCCTGAAGAGCCCTCGGGGGGAAGGGACTCATGGAGGGACCTTCACTGCCACCAGCGAGGTCTGCTGGCATTGGGTCTGGGGTCTGTAATTCAGGGTGGGATGAGAAACCCCCGGGATTGGGGAACATCCCATCCTGCTCCCCAGGATCCTTGCCAGGAGGAGCTGAAGGAGCAGGGAGGAAGGCTCAGGGAATGAAAGGATGCGTCTATCAGAGACAAAAGGAGCTTGCTCTCCCCCTCACTCGTTCACAAGAAAATATTTGTAAACAAACGCTTCCTGCTTGTGTTTATCCAACTTTAAGAGACTTCAAATGGAAGCCTGCTCCCCACACTGTATCATTACCCTTCATTATTGCAATTTTCCAGGCTTTAGGTGGCTGGAGAAGGAAAACACAGGATAATGCACCACTCAGAAAGCTGCAGGAAGTTAAACTGGGAGAGAAGCAAGCCCAAGCAACCCGGTGACACCAGGCCCACGTGGTGGGCACTGTTCATGCAGACCCAGCACAGCTCCTGCATCCAGGGCAGGAGAGGAAGAGCGATTCTGGCCCCTTGTGCCAAGGAAGAACAGCAGTGTCATAGCCACAGACACACCAGAACACCAGGGATGCTCCAGCTGGATGCTTCTCCGGGCTGGAGCACCTCACCCAAGCCATGCCAGACCATCCTTACTCAAAAAGCTCCCCCTCCCTTGGCCTAAAGGGGCTTTGGGGATGGACTGAGGGTCCATCACACACAGACAGCTGAGGTTCCACTGACTCACTTGTCATCAGTAGGTGCTGGAACAACCAAAGGACAGCTGACAAATGCCCACAGGAAAGGAACACTTTTGAAACAGGGAAGGACTCCAAAAAGAAATCTCATTTGTAGATCATTGCCTTGATATCTCAGCATTTTTTACTTCACAATTCTGTTTCATATAGCCCTGTTTATTGCACTGATATCTCATCCTGCAGATTCATCTCGGATCATCGTTAAGGTTCCTCCCCAGCTTGCAGAGATGCCTCTGCTTATCATAAAACTCTATGTTGAAACTTCAGATTAATTAAAAGCTGTAAATTGCAAAGCCAGATGTGATAACTCACATCTTCACTCTTCCAAAAAAACCCCACAAAACCAACCAAAAACCAGGAAAATGAGGAAAGTGTGAAAGTCTCTTGGTTTACAGCATGGCCTGTCCCCCGAGATGGGTTCATCCTCACTGTGACCCCGCCAGCGCTGCCACCGAGGGTCCCCAGAGACACCTCAGGCGTGCAGGGAGTGACACAAGGCAGATCCCCGGTGTCCCTTCCCGGTGACGCCGTGGTGCCAGGCCGCTGACGATGCTGCCGCTCAGAGCGCAGGGAGAGGCGATGCTGGGGAGGGCACCGTGCCAAAGGGTCCCCCCGGGCCGGAGGGGAGCCCCGCAGCCACCCAAAATTCCACCTGACCAAGCTCCGCTGTCCCGGGAGCGGGTCCCGCCCCAGCGCCCGCGCAGCTGCGGCAGCGCGGAGAGGGGACAGACGCCATCCCCCCCGGGCCGGGGACGCTGCTCCCCGTGCCCAAGGACATTCACACAGCCGTGACCACCATCTGCTCGCTGGCAGCATGAGCCAGCTCGGCCTCCAGCGCCGCGGCACTGCCCGAACGCAGGCACGGGGGGCACCCCCTGCTCCTGCCCTGCCAGCCCTGCTCCAAACCTTCCCGGCACTCCACTCACAACCCTAAGAGAGGAGGAAGAGGAGGTGTTTCCTCCGATTCCCCCCAGTTCCAGCTGCCCGCAGCTCTCCTGCAGGCTGGTTTGAGTGGTGCTCCTCCCGCTGCCCTCATCCCATCACTCCTGGGCGCTCCAGGAGCGGGGCAGGCAGCAACATCCCTCCCTTGCCGAGCTCCCACTCACTGCAGATCTCTTAATGCATTTCTTGGCCAAGGGTGAGGAGATTAAACACGCCGTAGAAGGAGAGCTGACACAAGCTGACAGACCTGAATCTTCTGCACATGCATAAGTGCCAGTCCTCATCACAAGGATGCTCATTTGCCAGCCTCATACCTATCACTTGGGCTGGGAGTCAATCTAAATAAAGCAAATTCACTTGTTCTGAGGGGGAGAGGGAGTCGCTGGGCTGTCATAAGGTTGAACTCAGCTGGCATCATTCTAAAGTGGAAGGTGCTGCAGGAACAGAAAGCAGAGGGCTTCCAGCCTCCCAGGAGCCAGAGGAAGGGAGTTTTGCTTTGCTTGAGAGCAGCAGAGCCAGGAGAAACCATCAGCCCCAGGCCCATGGCTGTGAGGAGCTGGGCTGTGGAGTCACAGAGTCCCAGGATCACCGAGGCTGGAAAAGCCCTCTGAGACCATCGAGTCCAACCTGTGCCTGGTCCCCACCTTGTCACCCACTGAGTGCCACATCCAGCCCTTCCTTGGACACCTCCAGGGATGGGGACTGCACCACCTCCCTGGGCAGCCCTGTCCGTGTGCCAGAGGTGAGACAGGAGCACAGCCTGGCACATGGCTGACTCCTCCTGCTCACCTGAGCCAGCCCTGCCAGGACAGCAAATTTCACCTTGTTCCACACTGACACAGAGCCCAGCCATCCCCAGAGACTCATAGACTGGTTTGGGTTGGAAGGGACCTTAAAAATCATCCAGTTCCACCCCCTGCCATGGGCAGGAACACCTTCCACTAGACCAGGTTGCTCCAAGCCCTGTCCAACACTTCCAGGGAAAGAGGATCCACAACTTCTATCCCTCTCCTTCCCTCCTACCCTCCAGCACTTGGTTGCAAGGATTAAGACTCATTTCCAATGAAGTTTTCATTATTTTCTGCTCTCCTTCTTTATTCCCCAACTCATTTGCATTACAAAAAAATTAAACAAAAGCTGCTTTTTTGAATCTCCACTCATTACTCCCATTACATTTGTTAACATCATTATCTTCAGCTGAAGATGGCAACTATTATCAAATGTTGCAGAGCTGCTGCAGACCTCTTGCTATATTACTCTGGAAAATTGCTTTAATGCTTATGCTTTTAGTGGTTTGAAAAAACCAGCTATAGCATTAGAAGCCATAAAGAAGATAAAAAAGTGCATCATTCAATAATACGTGCCTTTTTTCCCCTTTACACTGAAATATAAATACACAGAGGTAATGCAAGATGCAAAAGCTCTTCCTCCTCTTCAGTGATCCAGCACGGACCCTCTGATCTGACCCTCACTGTCTCCCTCTCCAACACTTTTCTTCAGGAAAAGTTATTATAAGGAAAGCTTGGCTCAAAAGGAAAACATTCTAAAGACAAAATAGTTCAAATTTTCCAGATTTTGGTAAAATATTTCTGAAAAAGCAGAAAGGCCCAGGGCATGGGTGCTGAATCCCTGGGTTTACCATGAAAGGAAAGCCCAAGGGACAGGCTGAGGCAGCCCTGGCAGAGGGAAGGTGGTGAGGAGGGGGTCTAATGACAGGGATGTGTCTCAGGCTCACTCAGCCTCCCACTTCCCACTGGAAACCAACACGGAAAACCCTTGGAGCACTGGTAACATCTCTGCTCAGCTTGGCTCAGCTCACTGGGAGGGCGTTTTAACCAAGAAAAGAGGATCAAAAAAGAGTGAGCAAAACACAAGTGCGCGGAAGCTGGAGAGGCAAGACTTGGCAGGGCAGAACGGAACTGGGGCTGGGGCTTCCAAATCTGCCTTCCAAGGAAATGATATGTCTCCAGGGTCACCAGGAAAACAAAACAGACAGAAGAAATCCTTCCCTGTGAGGGGGGGGAGGCCCTGGCACAGGGTGCCCAGAGCAGCTGTGGCTGCCTCATCCCTGGAAGTGTCCAAGGCCAGCTTGGACAGGGCTTGGAGCAACCTGGGAGAGTGGAAGGTGTCCCTGTGGACTGTGCTGCCCCTCACCCAGGCCATTCCAGCTCTGAGGATGGGACAGCACAGCTCAGGAGCTGGGACAGTGCACAAATCCACTCCAGCATGGCCAGAGCTGATTTACGGCAGCTGCAGGAGAGGTCAGGGCTCGATAGGCTTTCATCGACCAGTTAATTAAACCGAGGCAAAACAAACATAATGAACGCAAAAATTTACAGCCTCTGCCATGGGTTCAGGTGCAGCTGGAGCTCAACCCACCCATCTTGTCTCCTAACAAGCCAGGGCAGGCTGGGCCTTTGAAGGAGACCTCTGTGGAGCGGACAGAACGCGCAGGGGCTGCGCTCGTACCTGCAGCACAAATAATTCCCCTAACAAGAGCCAGCTGCCAAAACTGAGGCAGCACAGAGGTGCCAAACCCTGCCAGAAAGGAGCCCAGAGTGTGTCTGTCCCCCAGCACAGGCCCTGGCACTCTTGCAGGGCGGCACGTGAAGCGTGACACCACAATGACCTGCTTTAACCACACGCCGGTGCAGAACTCACACAGCCCCCGCTGGAAGTTCACGCTTGGTCACACAGCCCACGAGACCCACACAAAGAGATTTAAATTATCACTTTGTTTTCCATCAGGCTTTTGGTGTTGATTTAAGCTGCCCAAACAAATAATTATGGTCTTATCTCCATCACGCAGCAGCATTAGCCACAATTCATCATTTTTAGCTTGTTCCAGGCATTGTGTATATATGGAGAAATGAAGGAGGAACTCAGCCATTCCCATTTCATAGGACCTGGCATTGCAAGATGGGCATTTGGTTAAATCTACTCTTGACTAGAACAAAAATGTAATCTCCAAAGAACTCTGCAGGAAAGAGAAGCACGTGTGTGTTTTTAACAGCTTCGGGAAACGAGACCATCAGATCTGCAGAGCTGAGGCGCAGAAACGATGCTCAGCAGCGGCACACAGGGATGTGGTCCACACCCTTCCCTTTCCCAGCCTCAGGCAGGAGATCCCCCACCAAATTTCCAGCAGTAGTTACGCAAACTGGAGCCAGAGCCCTCGGCACCCAGAGCACTGGAAGAGCCAAAACCTGGCTCACCCTGAGAGCCAGGCTGGAGTTAACTATAACTCACAGGCAATCCCCAGATAAGACACGACAGGTTATGCCAGAGCTCTGCCAAGAAAGATCACGGAGATGATTATGAAGTTAATTCTTGACACCGCCGGGCGCGTGTTGTACATCCAGTGTACGCAACAGCCATAGCTCCTGTTCAAACACCGGGACGTGCCAGGATGTCGGATCGATTATCCAACAGCGAGCGCAGGGAGCAGTGCTAAGCACATGGAATCCATCCAAGGTGCAGAGAGTTCACCTGGGGAAGGCAGCAATCACCTCCCTGGGAGGAGCTGCGTGGCTCCAACCCTGCTTGGCACGGGGAAAACCCGCCCAGACACCCAGAGCCGGGCACCTGATCGCCAGCCCTGGCCCAGGAGGTGCTTCCCAAGGCCTGCTGCTCGTGAGCGCTCACTCTGTGGCACAGCTTTGCTCCTGGGATCCGTACGAGTGTGAAACAAGCTGCAGAAACATCAGCGCTCGGGAGGCGGCTGTGAAACCGCAGCGCCAAACGGGGCTGCAGCGCCAGGCTCCGGCACCCCGAGCCCACGGGGCCAGGCTGCACGCACGGCACACGGGCTGCGAGGCACAGGGACACCAAGCGACACACGAGGGGCAGCTCCAGCCAGCGCTGGCCCCAGCTCCTGCTGCCTGCGGCACGCTGCTCCTCCCCGGGGCAAAGGAGATGTGGTTTGTGGGGAGAAGCAGCTACGAGCAATCAGTCGGGGGCTGAAACAGAGTGTGGTGAACGCAAAGCCATGACCAGCATGGAGTTTTTCTCTTAGCCGCCATTAAAACTCCCCAGGGATGGGGAAACACAGACCTGTCCTTCCCCTCACTCCCCAGGGAAACACATCCCAAGCTTCCCCTTGACCAGCACAGGGATGATCTCTGTGCCTGCACCACCATTTGCTTCCCCAGCCCCATGACAGCATTTACAGCCCTCCACAGAGCCAAGCTCCAAGCACCAGGCTGGCTTGGGAAAGAGAAACCACTTCTCCTCAAGCTGAGTCTGCCTGTGAAGGGTACCCCTCACTAGGGATGCCTGGCACGGAGGGAAGAGCGGGCACGGGGAGGATGGGGAGGGGCGACAGCACTCAAGCAAAGAGGACCCAGCTGGTTGTGACATGCTCAGCCATGAAAAATTATAGTTTTAAAGCTGCTTTCAGTGGAAAGACCCAGAACAGGCAACGGAGGCTCTGGAAAGGAATATTAAACACTGCAGAAATAAAAGGTATTGCTCAAGAGAAAACATAACAAGGCTGAAACCCAGCGTGGTGCAGCCTTCAGATGAAATGGAGATGAGCTGCGAATGAATTGCTCCCTCTTAAGGGAATTTCAGGCTTTTTAAGAGGGGAGGGCACACCCGTCCTTCCCGGCCTCGCCGGAGGGTGAGGGCGGGGTGGGGTCCAGGGATGCTCCCCAGGGCATGTGGAAGCTCCGTGCCCGGCCATGCCAGGGACTACAGCTCCCACCGGGCCCTGCCATCCTGCCCACCACCGGGAGAGCCAGCTGGGCACCATCCCACCCTGGGGAGGGTCTGCATGCAAAAAACCAGAGACCAGGAGTCAGCGCAGAGCCCAGAGCCCCTGGAGCACAGCCAGGGGTGGGTGGTCCAGGCCCCGAGGCTGCCAGAGCTCCAGGAGCGTTTGGACAACACTCCCAGGCACAGGGTGGGACTGTTGGGGGTCTGTGCAGGACCAGGACTTTGATGGTCCTTGTGGGTCCCTTCCAAACCAGAATATTCCACACTTCTGTGGTCTCCTGCCAGTCCCCCAGCCCTGCACAGGTCCTGCCATACCCAGCCTCTTCACGTGCCCCATTTCCTGGTGACATGTTACACGAGAATCTCAGTTTCCAGTTAAAAATAACACCAGTTTCTAACCCTCGAAGGTGCAGAAAAACGTGACCTCTAAAAATCCTGAAACTGAAAGGCAAAGCAAATGAGTCCCAAATTTGTCTACGCTATAAACGTCAATTTCTTTTTGAAAGAAATGAATGTTTTTGATGAATGTTTTCTTGAATGCCTGCTTTTGGCAGTGCTGCCATCTGTGAAAAATCTCTGCCACGCTCGCTATTAAGATTTCATTTCCAAGAAGAGCTCGTAGCTGCTTTAATAAATGGTTAAAAGATTGTCAGGGGTCCAAAGGGCCAGCAGCTTGTTTACCACAAGTGGCTTCTGTCACCAAGCAAAGCACCTTTGACTGATAAGCTTACAGCCCGCCAGGCCTCATGCAGCTTCCTCCCAGCCCTCAACGAGCCGCACTTTGAGAAGCACTTTAGCAATGTCGGGCACTTAGGAACCTAATCCCAATCGACTCTGAATGAGATTTACAGTCCTGAATGGCCAGCTCGCTTCGGAGAGGTCCCCGGGTCACGCCGAGCCGTGCAGAGGTTTCACCCCACATCCCCCAGCCATGGATTGGCCTTTTAACACCACTCATTAACAAAAAGCACAAACCCTCACCCCAGTGAGCCCGCAGGGTGGGCTCTGGGCTCTGAAGCAGCACCAAAATCCTTCAGAAGGGGCTGAGGGCACATCCAGCAGCCCCAGCCCAGGCTGTGCCCACCAGCCGGGCACTGGGGAAGCCCTGCAGACACCAGACCCAGAGCAGCCCACCCCTCTTTAGGACCGCAGACCCCACGGTCACAGCAAAGGGCAGGGACCCGAGGAGCCTTCCCTGAGCGTGTCAGCACCAGGGCTCCACGGCTTATGAAATGGAGTCCTGAAATGGCTGGTGTATTTGTAGATCCTCTGCGTGACTGAATCAAGAGGAACAATAAGATCTTTTTCCAGATTCGGCAAACATCAGTATAATAAAAAAAATTAATTATATGCTTGAACACATGCACCAGAGCAATGCCCTGTATTTTCTCCTAATTGTTCTCCAAGCCTTGCAGAGCCACATTTAAATAAAAATGAAGCAGTTATTTAAACCGCAATTAAAGATGGAGCAATTTATTTTTAAACTTGAACTACCGTCAGCAGAGCGGGAGGGGAGGAAGGGGGGCTGCACTGGGACCCCTGGTGCCAGGCAGGGCAGATGCCACCGACCACTGGAGCCACACTGCTCCAAGAAGGAAGGCAAAGGCAAAGGCACAGAGCAGAGACTTCCAACAGCCCCACAAAGGGGTGCTGGCTGCTTCCTCCCCATGCCACAGCTGCTCCTCGCTGGCACAGACCACAGCAGCCCAGCCCTGACCCCACAACCCCGGTGCTGTCACACAAAGGACGCGGATTTGGGTTGCACCCCCTGGGAAGGCTTAGCCCTGGCTCCACAGCCGCGATCAGCTCCTCCCCACCCGATGGGCGGGATGTTTTGGGAGGCATCCGCACCACTGGGCTCCTTTCCTTCCAACCAGGTGCGCGTCACCACGAGCCCCCCCCAAAAACCAGCCCTGGGAAGCACCCAAGGGGATTCAGCCCTGCCTGCCCCGGAGGGGTGACCACCAGCCAGTGTCCTGTGCCGGGAGCAGGGAGAACCCTCGACAGCAAGAGNACCACAACAAAAACCCACCCTCTCTTTTCATAAGACAGCAGAATTTATCAGCCTGCAGCCCTTCACATCTGTCTCCTCATACAAAATGAAAGAGGCTTTGAAAAACAGAGGAGATGAAATAAAGCCGTCTGTGTGAGGAAGCTGGCATCTCTGCCACTGTGACTGTCACCATGGCAGGAATAATGACCGTGATTGTTTCTGCATCTGGGGATGTGCGCGGGTGCACGGGGAGCAGGGGGAGGAAGACGCACACCCACACCACCCCCACCCCCTGTCCACGAGCCCCCAGCCCTGTTTGGGATGAGCTGGCCAGGCACAGGCCACCCTCCCGGTGGCACAAGATGTGGTGACTTCAGCTGTGCTGCAGCTCCTCTCCCTCCCAGCCCGGCGCAGGCCCCAGGGGCAGGTGGCTCAGGCTCACACAAACATGTGGTTTGGGAGGAGGTTTGACCTGCACAGCTCTCACATCACTTGGCTTTGCTGTAGCAATTACTGCCCGGGCAGGCTCTGCTCCCGGGGGAGACCTGGGGCAGCAGGACAGGAGCCAGCAGTGGCTTCTCTTCGTCAGATGACATTTAAATAGAGGTATAAAAGGAGAAAGACTGGGTCTGGGGGGAGAACCTGAACGTGCCAGCAAACCCATTTCGCAGAGCTGGCTTTGGCATTTTATTAGGATGATTCTCAGGGCTGTCCTGTGCAGAGCCACGAGCTGGACTTTGGTGGGTCCCTTCCAATTCCAGATATTCTATGTTTCTGTTCTGTTCTAGGATTTTCAAGAGGACTTTGGAGCGTTCCAAGCCCATCAGGCTGGCAGCAGCCTGCAGAGCACTCCAGGCAGAGGGGTCACTCCCAAGACCCCCTCAGGCAAGGTGGGCCATGGCTGATCAGGGGTTGCACGCCCATACAGAGCCCCCCAGCCCAGCACCCACATTGTCCTGCCCAGAGCATGGAGTGCTGATCACAGCCTCAGCCTGAGCTGCTCCAGTGCCTTACAGAAACTCCCATCCCTGAGGATTTCAGCTCTCTGCCAGCAGGAAGGTTTTTAAAATGCACAAAAGCAGCAGAATTTATCAAGTGCCCTGTGAGCAGGGAGACAAGACCACGGCCCTTGTGATTCAGCAAGGAGCTGGGTGCTCCAGGCTGGGTTCTGTGGGCAGGCAGGAGGGTGCTGGGTTCAGCAAGGTGCACAAGGCACGTGTAGCACCAGGTTTCATTACAGAGCTCAGCTTCACTGCCAGCTGTGCCCCGCAACCTTCTCTGGGGGCTGGTGCTCAGCACAGAATCCTCTCACAGAGATGTGTGGCACACGCTCCAAGAGTCTCCAAGCGACTCCAGGGAAGCCCAGACACCTCTAAGGTTCATCAGCCCCAACCCCCTCCTGCCCAGGTTGCTCCCCTTCTCCCCATGCCACCAGTGGGGTGCTCCAGGGGACTTCCCTCTTGTCCCCAACTTCCTGGCCATCACCTGGAAAACCTCAGTGTGCCCTTCAGAGTGACTGGAACGATATATCCTGGCACACAGAGTCACCCTGGGACTCAGGAGAACCAGCAGACCCTCCATGCATCTCCTCCAGCTCTCTGCACTCCAGGAAGAGATTTACATCCCACCTGCCTCCCACGGGATCTCCAGACCCTCAGGCATCCATCCCACCCTCTACTTGCCGTTCATCCCTGCCCTACAGCACAGCTGCTCCTCAGAGTGGCTGGACAGTCCCACGGGTGCACTAAAGGATGGCCCTGCTACAGGGTGCCCAGAGCAGCTGTGGCTGCCCCAGCCCTGGAAGTGCCCAGGGCCACGTTGGACGGGGCTTGGAGCCACCTGGGATAGTGGAAGGTGTCCTGCCCTTGGCAGGGGTGGGATGAGATGGTCTGAGGTCACTTCTAGCCCAAACCATCCCATGGTCCTGTGATCCCTTTCTCTGCTCTCAGCCAAAGCTTCCCTCTCCTGCAGATGCTGCCACAGCACAGCAAAATCCACCAACAGCTTTGGTTTGGGACAGCCCAAGCTCAGTGTCACCAAATCCCCGTTTGGGACCTGCTGCACGGCCGGGGAGGCCGGGAGCCTGCGGAATCAGGGCACCGGGAGGTGACGCGGGGACCGGGGCGGCCACCTCGGCTCTGGCAGCGCCCGGGCTGCTCACAGGCTGCTGTTTACTTGTTGTGGTCCCTGCGTGTGCCGTGTGTGCATGCGTGTGGAGATTGTCTCCAACGTGACTCTGCATTATCAGGGCTATAATGAGTCCTTGTTAAAGTGGATTTGATGGAATAATTATATTCCAAAAAAACCTGCGGGAAAGCGCTCTCCCCTCTTAAAGGGCAGGATCATCAAACGTTCTCGCCACATTATTTGCAGTCACACCTTCTGCTGCATCTGCTCCTTTTAAAATCTCTAACTCCAATCTGATCTGAATATATAAATCTGAATTATCACAGCAAAAGGAGATGTGCTCACACCTTTTTTTATCTGTTGCCATGGCGATTAGATAAAATTCACGCCAAGTCTCTGGGGAAGGATGAAATGATTTCAGACAGAATCTCACCCCACTTGGTGAGAATAACGCCTGGAGCTAGTTCCCTCTGTAACAGGTCTGGGCACATGTCGCAGCCAGAGAGGGTGGCAAGGGGTGGGGGAGAAGCCAGGACACCTTTGGAGATCTCGAGGTCGACAGGGGAAAAGGTTCTGCAGCACCCCCAGACAGGGAAGGACAGGACGGCGCTCGCTCCGATCACATCAGGCGGCTCCGCGCTGCGGCTCTGCCCGTCCCGGGCACAAGTGACAAAATCCAACTGAAAAGGCCAAGCCGTGGCCAGCCCTGTGCCCAGTGGTCCCTCTCGGAGCTGCCTGTGGGTGGGATCGCTCCCCGCACACGCCGGGCAGGCGGGGCAGCCCGGGAAGTGCCAGGTCACAGCCACAGGGACAGCAGGGACGCGGCAGCAGGGCGGCACAGTGCCCGGCACGCTCCGAGCCACAGCCTCCCGCTTTAAACCACTCGGGCCAAACCAACCCACAACACCAACCCTCAGCAACTCCTCTCTGCCCCCAAACCTCTCCACGAAGCCAAACACACAAACAAGGGCAGCCTTTGGCCTCGCCGTGTTTGTTCTGTCCCAGCTTCCAGCTTTTCCCCAGTGACAGGAGCCTGATGTCCCCCAGAATGAGCCCATTGACACGAGGACAATGCCGAATTATCCAGGTCCTGGCTCTTCTGCCCCCTGGATCATCCCCCCCGTGCCCCTCGGCACGCAGCACCCGCCCGGGGGGGAATGCTGTGCCCAGAAATCCCGGAAATCCCGGAAATCCAGCCTCCTGCCTCGTCCCTGGACTCACCATGTCCTGGGATGGAGTGCAGTGGGATTTCTGTGCAGTTCCACTTCTGCTGTCTCAGAGAAACAAAAAATGTACCAGTGGCGAGGTGCAGCAGAGGACAGCGAACATTTTTTGGGGGGACTGACCACATGGAACCACGAGGAAGCTGCTGCCCCTTCACTGCTCACACCACTAAACAGCTGCTGAGAGGAGGTTAAGGACCCCAGCACCAGCCTTGGGGACATCTGAGGATGGCACAGAAATGGCCACGCAGGTCAAACGAAGCTCACAGCTGCTGCACCACAAACAGATTAACTCAGGCAGAGATATTTTGGAAACTCCTAAAAGGCTCAGCCCACAACACACACAAAAACACCTCTAAAACTTCACAGAACTCAATTTTTTTTTCAGCTCCTTCCTTCTGGCAAGCTTTACGTTTTGCTTTCCAGAGAAAAGGCTTTGTGGATAACCAGTGACTAAGTACATCCTCATCTGCGCAGCCCTCAGAGGATTTGTATCAGGCTGGTGACAAAGGCAGCACCCTTAGAAACGCTGGTACCTTGACAAGTGCTCTATTTAGATTTTTTCCAACACAACCTATCAAGTACACAACACCGAAGCAGCAAACAACAGCTCAGCTCTGGGTTTGCCAGGCTGGTAACACTCACCGCCTCCAAATCCTGCTGCCCTCGCCAGCCCCAGTGCTGTTCTTCCCACGGGCACAGCCTGGACAGGTGACATTTGTGGCCAGCAAGGCAAAGCTGGACACAGTGACATCCCTGAGCCAGCTGGGAACGGTTTGGGTGCGAGTGCACGGGCACGTGTGTGCTCAGAGGGTTGCAAAAGCCAGGCAGTGCCCAAATGAACACCTTGCAACTGCTGAGGAGGGGCTGAAATTGCTCAGCCCCCACTTCGTGGTGTCACAAGTAGCTCCCTGGGTTGTTCTTGCAAACTGCAGCTGGACAGGCACCCCGGGAGTGCCCACACACCTGGGCTCCACACTGCCACCACTGCCACATGCAAGAATAATAAAACAGTAAAGGAAAAGCTGTTTACAACGTTGAGTTCTTAAAGCAGCTTGCAGCAGGATTTTCTCACTCTCACTCCATGGAAAAGGGGTGAGGGTGTGTAAGCTCTGCTCAGCTGCTGTGCTCCCATCCAGCACCTCAAATACACACCAAGATGCAGCGGGAGCAGCTGAGTTGGAGGTGTGATTGTCCCCCCAGGCCCTGTCCTGTCACAGCTGCTGCCCGCCCAGACAGAGCAGCAGAGCCCTGCGAGCAGGGCTGTGTCTGTGGCAAGGCTGGGAACACGAGGCAAGATTGATTCTGATGTGAGCACCAGCAAGGCAAATGGGTTTTTGAAAACCCTGTAATTTCTCCGCAACCCCTGGCTTCTCTAAACACACAGCAGCACAGTCAGGTGGGCACTAAACAAAAATGAGCTGCACTAATGATGATTTATGTGCGGGATAACCTGCCATAAAGAGTTTATCTTTGATTTCGGGGTACGTTACGGTGTTGCCAAGTTAACCAAACAGCACAACTCATCACCCAAACCCCGGCGAGGAAGGCAGCAGCTCTCCAGCTGGGTTCTTGCCAGTGAGGCACCACCGAGGTTCTGCACCCAGCAAAAGAGCAACAAGGTTTGGCTGAAAAAATGTGAGAGGTTGGGAGCCCTGTAATCCCAATTAATAAAGAAAAGATGAATCAATCATGGAATTACAGAACAATTTGTCTTGGACCTTGTTCCACTCCCTGCCATGGACAGGGACACCTTCCACTATCCCAGGGTGCTCCAAGCCCTGTCCAGCCTGGCCTTGGACACTTCCCTGGATGGGGCAGCCACAGCTGCTCTGGGCAACCTGTGCCAAAGAAGAATTTCTTCCCAGAACCCGAGAAAGCTCACGAAAGGTTCCCCCCAGCCACATACGGAGGCAGAGGTTGAATTCACAAGAGCAGCCCCAGGGGAAACACTCGCTGTCCCTATTTCTGAGCTGCAGGTATTTTGGTTTGGTTGGGGAAGAGACATTTACTGTGAAAACAGTCACTTAAAAAGAGCCACGAAGAAGCCTGGATGGAGATTTTCCCTACTCTGCTCATCAGGACTGTTCCTCCCCTGCTGCACCTCGAGCTGCTGGGAAGATGCCCAGCCTTCCACAGGGAGCACTAGAGCAAAGTTTCGGGGAAAGCAGCGGGTTTGGCACGCTGGAGTCAGGAGGGAACACCACGTTACACAGGCAGCTGTGAGCACAGCTCAGGTGCAGCGCTGCAGTCCCTGCACATCCCTGCACAGCCCTGCACAGCCCTGCACAGCCCTGCACAGCTGCCTCTCACCGGGCAGAACCCATCACTGTGACCAACAGGGACCGTGGGGCCTCAGCACCACATGCTGGCCCTCCTCACCTCCACACCCCATTCCCTCCCCTCATCCTCCTCACTTGGAATCAGGGCAGATGCAGAGGTTCAGCAGAGGTCAGGAAAAAACATATTTTTGGTAACAGCAAAGCCAGTTTTAGCTCTAACACACCAGCAACAACAAAAAAAAAAGCTTCAGGCAGATACTATATTTGTAATCCAACGGCAAAACATGTTTGCTTGTGTTGACTCTGCACTGTAACACAATTTATATGTTCTGTCTTTAGGGTAATTATTGCTTTAGAATGTTAAAATCGTTCCACCCTAATTAAATCATCATATTAAAAAATCCACTGCCACAGCAAACTTGGGAACAAGTCTGGTTAAGATCACGCGAGTGCATGGATGCTCATTTGGCAAACCCGCTGCCGAGCCCGCCGGCCACACGGGCTCTGTCCTCCAGAATCCCAGACCAAAGGATGCCAAAACCACAGAGGAAACAACACCCAGATTGTCCTGCTGATGGACCTCATGTCCCACTCATCGAAGGCACCAGCCCACAGCGTCACCTGCATCGCCCAAAATGCATCCAGAGCACCACTGAGCACCTCCAGGGCATGGACACCACAAACTCCTCATTCCCGCCCACCACTCAGAAACTCACCTCGTGTCCCCACATCTACACAGACACAGAAAGGCTGGCAAGGCCATGGTGCCACTCTGTCCCCTGCCAAAGGGTGCCTGCCCGGGTACCACCAGCCCAGGTACCTCCAGGCACAGGGGCTGTGCTGGGTCAGCACCTTGGCAGCACTCAGGGGGCACAGGCCACCAGCAAGAGCCACCACAGCCCCCAGGAGAACCCATCACCCCCCTCCAGGTGAAGCACTTTGCTCCTTAAACTCCTCCTGCCACTCCCAGCCCCGCCCCCGGTGGCCTCCGCTCCCCACGGCAGCGCTGAGACGCGGAGGAGCACCGGGACTTGCTGACCTGTGAGCAAATATCAAGCGCAGAGCACTCACTTTGGGCAGAATCCTTTAATTCCCTCTGGATCCCCCGGGGGAAGCAGTTATTGATTGCTTTACTACCAGCTTACACACGCTGTGCCGGGCAGCCGGCGCTGCCATCAATAGCGGCTCCGCCGAGGAGCTGGGAGGTCACCCCGGAACACGGGGACACGGAGCTGGCCCCACGCTGTGCCCAGAACCTGCCACAGCCAGGCAGGAACACCTGCCAAAAACCGCAGGGAAATACCTGGGGAAAAACACCGGCGCCTGCAGAGTCCCCGAGTAGAGAGGAGCGGTGCTGTCCCTCCCACAGCATGGAAATCAGCTCGCAGAGGGACAAGGCCCAGGCTATGAGGCAGGGACATGGGACAGGGAGGCCAAGCAGGTTCCGTCACAGGGAAAAGCCAGATGATGGCAAGTTCCTTTCCCTGAACCAGTTGTGAGAACTCAAAAGAGAAAATGGGATTTTGACTGGAGCATCATCCTGACAAGACAAACACCAGCCCTGACTGCAGGAATCCGACACGGACAGCACAGGCAGGTGCTGCACCCAAAGCATCCTGCAGAAACCAGGACAGGGCATGTGCGCTGCCAAAATTACACTGAGCATCCCTCACCCTAGGGACACCCGGCCAGAGCACCCAGGAGAGCCTGGACACAACATCTCTGCTCACACCAGCAGCGCTTTCCAGTCTGCAAAATCACCAATAAAAGCCTTTTCTGGGCAGCACAGGCACAGACAACAAGCCAAAACCAGACCCTCCACGACAGCAAATGTCACACATGGCAAAGCAGGTCAGATTTCCGAGAGAACAGGTGCTCCTCTCTTACCTGGGATGATAGAAACGGTGTCTTTCTCCCAGGATACAACGCTAACATATTCCTGCACTGAAGAGGGGATGAGGCACTTGAAAACAGCCACGTTTCCACGCATCGACCTTTGGTCCTCCACCCGAACGGTGTACGGTTCCCTGAAAACTGTGGAGGAAAGCAGATGGTTGGTAGCATGACAGTGCTGGAGGAAAACACACTTCCTTTTGCTAGAATCCCACGTTTCCCAAACAAACCAACCCACCCAGCCACACGCTGCTTCCATCCCAAACACCTTCCCGGGGAAGGAAGCGACTCTCTGCTGGGGAACGCGGTGCTGAGCTTGGGACAGAGCAACATCTGGCCCAGGTCCTGCTGCTGGGTCACCTGAGCTTGCCAGACTCAGTGTGGGGACCAAGGACATTTTGTAGTTGTAATGTGCATTTCACCTCTGCAGGCTGAAAATGCATCCTGGGAGAGACAGCCCGTGACACAGAGCCTGGGACCCTCCAAAACCCACTGCAGGAGTACTTAAGGCAAGCAGATGACAATTTTCCAAGCCGTACCACATGTTCCCAGCATGTGCCCTATTTCTCAGGGAGATGCACATCCCTTTGACAGCTCCGTGCTGCTCCCTGGACCAGCAGCAATGCTCCAGGAGCACCTGCTGGGTGAGGCCTCTCCAGTAAGACAAGGAGATGTCACCAGCCCCAGCCACCACAAACTCCTGGAATTTAAGGACAAAATGCAGTGGGGGGCAGCTCCCTCCTTACTGTGACAATAATTGTGCCCTGTAGGACACGGACACGATTGCCATCATGACAAATACATGCTCACTTGGTCACCTAAAAACACTCCCTGGCCAGAGCAGGAGCAGCCCAACAAAGCCCTCAGCAGCCCACAAGGAAGGTGTTTTCCCTGAGTGGGAAGTCCCTGTGGGCATTGCATCCCACACCTCGCACAGCCAAGCCAGCAGCGAGAGGGTGACAGCATTTCCACCCTGATTTCCTGGGCTTTCAGAGCTCCCTGCTCAGAGATGTGCCACGAGGGCACGGGGAGAAGCCGCCACGGAAAGGGGCGGCAGAGCCAAAGCAGATTAACCAGCAAAAGCTTCCTTAATCACCTGGAGCTGAGGTTTATTCACAGGCTTTAAAGGCCAGCGGGGAGCACGAGGAGCATCCTGAAGGCTCCCTGCCACCACGACAACCCCAGCTGGGAGCAGACCCTTTCCACAGCCCCACTGCATCCCTGACCTGTGCCAGCCCCACAGCCAGGGCTCCAGGCTTTTCCTGTCACCAGGAATAACCCCAGGAAGGCAACGCACAGCCACAGCCAGTGCACTTAAACCTGGAGAAATTTGCTCCATGGGCTCGCCAACAGCTTTCCCAAGACTTCCAGAGATTTCTTCTCTCATATTTTCAGTTTCCACTGCATTTTATTTAATTGCTTGCTTTCTCCAGCTGTAATTGGCTCTCCGTGCTGCACTGCCATTAGAAAGCACTGGAGAGTGACTGGGATGTGGGATGGCCAGGAGGGAGCAGGAGCTGGGAGTGTTCCACAACTGTTTCCACTGCCGTAAAGCCAGAGCAGCTCCAGGATCTGGAGACATCCTGGTGGCCCCACTGGACATCCACATCTCCTGCTGAGAGAGAGGGAGGCTGAGCTCCCAGCCCAGCAGCAGGGGTGCATTCAGTCCTGGACGAAGAGGGGATGAGAGCCAGGATTCCCTCTCTGTGATCCCAGGGCAGCTCTGGGCACATGGGATCCCAGCAGAGCCAACCCTGCCATGCCTGGCATGAGGAGAGCACAGCTCCACATTTACTACACTCCATCTGCTCCTCCACCACGCTGTGGTTTATAGGTAACCTGAGAGTGCTGGTAAATAATTCACTCTGCAGAAGGGAGTTAATACCAATTTACTCCGCAGTACAAGGTATTAAAATAAAAAACCCTGTAGTCACTTCTGTCACGTTCCCTCTGCTAGCCCCACTTTTAATAGGTTACATAATGAAGCCATTCCTGGGCTATTAGCCCTCCTCAGCCTGGTCAATAATTTACTATAATGGCTTTTGGAATCAGCTCTTTGCCATATTCCTCCTTTTTATTTTTTTAATTTTTTTTTTTGTTTTTTCTTAATAAGCCTTGGCAAGCTGGGGCTGGGTGCTGCAGTGGGAACAAGGCTGTGGGACACTGAGGGGCCCCCAGCATGGACAGATGTGGCCCAGCTCCTCCCACAGCTGGGAAAAGCCTCTGTACCTGGTTGGGTGAGACAATCCCAGTTCAAAGGGAGCGGAGCTCTCCTGCCACCAGGCTGCAGCCACACCACATTCCCCAGACACTCACTGGAGACCTTCAAGCTGCACCTCCCACCCAACACTCTGCCCTTCTCCCTGCTCCATCCTGTTGCAAGAACCCAATGCAGCAGCCCTGGTTCTGCACTTGATGGGACAAGAGCAGGGAGAAACCAGCCCCTCGTGCAAAGCCCAGCGCCCACAGGGAGCTCCTACCTGCTTTAACACGGATGTTTGGGCTCCTGATTTTGCCAGCCGAGTTCTCCGCGGTGCAGAAGTAGTCGTTGTCGTGGATAAAGCTATTGAAGGCTGATGGCGAGAAGGGGTAGAGCTGCAAAGTCCCATTGGCATGGACATGCCGGATGTGGGGCACATCGTAGATGTCGTCACCTGTGGCCAGGTACCACCGAAGGACGGCGCTGGGTGACCCTGCTGCCGGGCAGGGGATCACCACCCCCACTGTGCTGGAGAAGGTGACCTGCTGCAGGGAGTCGTTCACAAAGTAGAGGCTGGTTCCAACATCTTCAGCGTGTGCTGTGGACAAAGCAGAGGCCACAACGGCGGGGGGTCACTGCAGGGATCGCCATCCCGGTGGCACAGAGACCCCCCCGGCACAGCCCCCGCGCCCCGCGTGCGGCGGAGCAGGGGAGCGCAGGAGCATCCGTGCACGGCTGGGAGCACACAGGCCACCTTCACAGGCCAGCGCTCCTGCTGCCAGCACGGATCAGGGATCACAGGCACCTCGGCAGGACAGCCAGGGGCTGTGCAGGCTGGGATGGACACCCTGGGCAGCCCCCGAGGCTTCCCCAGGGGCACCCGGCTGTCTCTGGGCACCCACGCCGAGCACAACCACCAACGCTGCTCCTCCTGCAAACCCCGACATTCCTGTGATCCCCCAGCATGGAGCAGCCCCATCCAGCATCCCTGATTCCCCACAGCCCCCCAGCACAGCCCCATCGGCAATGCCAACACCCAGTGCACGTCATTGCCAGGCAGGGCAGAGATCTCCCTGCTACCCTACCACCGCCTCCAAGCCAGGAGAGGGGCAGGAAAACCGGGATCAGAGCTGCTGCCCTCTCCAAGAGCCACAGGGAGGGAAGCCCAGACCCACCCTGCCCTCAGCCTGAGCTTCTCCCAGGCATCCCTGCACCATCCAAACAACAACTGAGGTGGGTTCAGGGGTGCAGTCCCGGCAGAGCTTGTGGCCACCTGCATGCCCAGGAGCAGCTCTCACCACTGGAGAACAGCACTTCCTTTCTTGGGAAGTAGGGAATGGACCTCTGCACCCAACTCCTCCGGCCCCTCCTTCCCATTCTCCAGGACCACGAGCTCCCCCTTCCCAAGCCAAGCCAGCGAAATTGGCTATAAATAAGGATGAGGAGGCCCCCAGTCACTTAGATCCGCTTTCTTTTTTTAGCCGCACTCTTTCCAAGTGGGCGGAAGGACAGGGATCTGGGAAGGGCCCTCGGCGGGTGTATTAATAGCTGCGGCTGAGCGCACGCCCGTGGTGCCGCAGAGCCAATAAGCAGATCAGCACCGTGCCGCCGGTTCAGAACGAGTCACGGGGGACCCTCCCTGACCTCGATTCCTTAACTTGGGGAGGAGGGGACGGCAGCAGGGAGGAGAAGGAAAGCCTCATCCGCACGCCTCGGCTCCGGAGGCGGCCACTCGCCCGAGGAAGGGCTGGTTGGGTGGCCATGGTTGCTCCACATCCATGCCAAGCTTCTCCAGCCAGGTGCCTGTCCTGCCTCGGAGCTGTGCCACCAGCCCAGTCCACACCATCCTCAACCGGGTCAGGACGGGATGCCCTGAGACACCTCAGCCCTTCTCGGAGCAGAGTCCTCTCCATCCTTCTCCCAGCTGAATGTACTCGTGCCTCTTTCAGGATCTTACTCTGGCTCTCTGTGTGCACTGCACAGAATCATCCCTGAAAATGACCAGGTTTCCTCCTGTGCCCACTTGGAGCCCTCTGTCCCACAGAAGAGATGAGCTGGTAGTGAGGTCCAGCTCTGCCACCACATGAGACAACCAATTTACACATCACAAAATCATCTCCATGCCTCCCCACGCACCCGCTCCCTGTGTCCACGCACAGGTGGAAGGAGACAAAGCCATTTATTCTCCCCTCCCTGGCGGACAAGCACCAAAGACCGATGGATGGAGGAGCAAAGCTCCAGCTGAGCCTTTGCAGAGCCACGGGGCCACCGCTCAGCCCTGCAGATGTCATTTTGTGACATCTCCAGGCTGGTTTGTCGTCATGAATCAGCATTTCCCTTCATCCGAGCAGTCTGATGCTTCTCCCAAATACATGAAAGGGAAAAAAACGCACATTTGCAGGCAGAGGAAGGGAAACAAAGCCCGCACGAGCAGCACAGAGCTATTTGTGGCTGAGCCTGAGCTGAGCAGATGATGGCTGGAGCCAGGGCACAGCAAAAGCCACCTTCAGCCTGGCTTTGGACCAAGGACATCCGGCTGTGCCCCGTGCTCCATCCAGAATCTCTCCCCAGCTCCCACTCTACAGCTTGAGAAGGCTCCTCGAGCACCCAGAGCCTGCCAGGGAAACATCTTCATCCTCAGCAGCACCAGGAGGGCTCAGAGCTGGACGGGTGAGGGGCTGGGGTGAGGACTGGAAAAATACCTCATAAACAGAGAAATTCAGATTACCCATAAAGCTTTTTCAGGTCAAAGGGGGAAAGGGATTTTTAATAGAAAATGGAGGTTATGGGATTGGCAATAGTTATGTGACAGACTAAGAAATATAAATCCTCATAATCTCCTTTACCATTTAGCATTGAGCACCATCCTAATTCCATGTTTCATAAAACTGTCTCCAAATCACTGGGAGAGATTAAAAATTTAGAAATAGCACAGCAATATTTTTAAACCAGAAATCACTGCTCACATCTGGTCAGATGTGCTGACCCTAACCTACATATCGAGGGCATTAATTCACATGAACCTGAAAAGAGGAGGCTGGGGGAGCTGAGATGGAACAGTTTCAGCTGGGAATGCAGCCTGGAGCCCAGCCTGGCTCCAGCTGGGAGCCCCACCGAGCCCAGCACAGGGCTGGACACTCGAGCTGCTTCTGAAAGGCAGGTGTTTTAAGTTATCAGAGCTCAATCTTCTTAAATTGTGGTAAATTACAACCTAGAGGTATTGAAATATTAATATCTCTATTCGAGCTGGGAGAAGCAAGTCATTTTGCTATCATCCCTTTGGAATATTTACTAGTCTTGATGGCTGGACTTCCCAAACTCCAGCACCTTCAGTGGCACAGCAAAGCACTGAGCACTCTGCTTGCTCCAGAGAGGGGCCACAAACTGTCCCCAGGTTCTGTCACCACACCACCCATCCCTGGGAGAGGTGCCCGAGCAGCACAGCAGTGCCATCACCTCCCCAGCAGCACAAAACCTCCCCGGGAAGAGCCCATCCTTTCCTAAGAAGCGGGTTTGGGAGCAGCCTCAGACAGGGACCGGCTTCGTGCCAGCCAGGGCTCTTCCTCCTGAGATAAGAGGCTTTTCCTGCTCTCCGTGCACGTCCATCACCTCTGCTGGCAGACTGGGACCACACAGCCAGCCCCGAGCCCACCCAAACCCAGCAAGTCCCTCAGAGCTGAGCACGGTCCTTTAGCTGGGTGGAAACCTGACAGAGCCAGGGAAAGGCTGCAGGATTTGTGCTTCAAGGGGGTTCATGCCATCCCCTGGGCAGGCACTAGACTGCAGTTCACGTTCCCCCACTGGCAGCAACTTTCCTGAGACCCCCCTTCCTGATCCGGGCGGTCTGACCGCCCGGGTGCCCACCCCAGCCCTCCTCCAAGGCTGGTGCGAAGCTGCCCCAGGGAAAACCCCACCCGTGGGGCTCCAAAGGGGCCGGAGGGGCCACCAGGGCTCCCCCAGCCGCCGGCTGAGCCGGGCTGCAGGGATGCTGTGCAGAGCAGCAGGCTAATGGCCACCTCGCAGCTCATTTATTATCCTCATTAAGGGTGTTTGACACCTGCCCTGTTCAAGGAGAAAGCGAACCAAAGCTTGGCACGCACCGGGCTGGGAATTACAGGTAGGTGGCAAGTCCTAATCGTTCCTCCGTGCTGAAGAGAGGACGGCAATTCCATCACACGCCGCCCGCACGTTGGGAACGCTGGAGCAGCCTCCGGCCTTTCCCGGAACGAGCTCCCTCCGAGCCCTCATCTCCCGGACACCTTTAACAGCCTTTGTGCCAGCGAAGGGAGTGACCTTGGAGTTGATGGAGCGAGAAGTGGCACTTCCAAGCACCATGGAAGGGATGAGGAGGGAAGCGGCCGAGGCTGGTCCCTTCCGAGGGGAGCTCAGAGGTGCCTGGGAGAGCAGCGCATCCTCCCGGGCTGGCACCTCCCCGCCGTGGCTGCCCAGCCCCAAGGGTTAAAGCCGTGACTCCCGCACGCTGTGCCCCTCAGGGACCGGTCTCAGGGGGGCGGAAATCGTGTCAGGAAATGCCAAGCAGGGCCTGGGGCGTTCAGCTGGTGCCCAGCACAGCAGCAGCAGCGACGGCAGGTACCTGCCACAGCATCTTCCCTGCCTGGCACTGCAATTTGGCTGCCACACGAGTCCCCACCCTGGTGGCACAGCTCCTCTGGCTCGAGCACCACGGTCCTTCCTGACGTGACAAAGCAAAGAGGGAGCAAAGGAGAACCTGCCTCTGGTCCTCTGTGGGTAAGGGCACGGCTCAAACACGCTCCAAGCGCCTGCTCCTTAATGCATCTGCATGGAAATTAAGGCCTGAACCACCTCCAGCGATTACGACAGCACCCAGGCTGAGGCTGTAACCCTTGCCTGGGAAAAAAAAGCTCTCCCGGCTGGATTCCTGCTTCCTGAACCTCCCATGGCAGCCTGTGAGAGGTACCAGCCTCACCACACCATCCACCCAGAGCTGGACATCCCCCAGCCCTGCCCCGCCTCCCCAGCTCTGGGGGTGAGGAACGAGCCCAGGGACCACAGGCGAGGGCCTCTCCCTCCCCTTGCAGAGCCACCTCCACGCCTTGGCCATGCTGAACACAACGCCTGAGGAGCTGCAGCTGAGTCCCAAGGGGACATCTGGTGACATTTCCCAGCCAGAGTGACAGCCCTGTGTCCCCAGGGAGGCCAAAACGAGGGGTGGGCAAGGGGACACACCAGAGGCCACGCACGCCTGACCTTGGGCTCCCTCCACAATGGCCAGGCCACTCTCCCAATGCATCACAACCCACTCGGTGGCTTTGCAAGGTGGACACCAGGATTTCCACCACGCAGCCGACAGGACAACACATCCGGGCGAGCTCTGCCAGCTCCTCACCTCTTCCCTGGCCCCTCCAAGCCGTGCTCACTCCCCTCTCAGGGCCAGGAGCTGCCGCAGCCCTTCCCAGGCGCAGCTGGGAGCAGGCAGGAACACGAGGCTGGAAATGGAATTCCTAAATGTTTGGTACAGCTCTGCTGGCGGATGATGGCGGCAGCACGCAGCCTGCGTGTGGCGGGGGATATTTCTGCGGGATCCACGAGCAGGGACAGGGTAAGTCCCAACCCCATGGTTATGTAAAGACGGAGAGCTGGCTATAACCGAGATTTCAAAGGCAAGGAACGCTCTGCACCCAGAGCTGCCGCTGCACATCCTCCCCGAACAGCAGCACCGCAACGACTGCAACGACCGAGCGCCTTCCTCCTTCGTGCCCACCATGGAAGTCGCACCTATTAACGTGCTGCCTGCTCGGCTGCGAGATGCCGCCGTGTCATCCGAGGCGCGGCTCAGCCCAGCCCCGCGTGCTGCCATGTCAGAATTCCTGCCACAAAGACTTCCAGCTTTATTCTTGCCCTCGGCTCGCCAGCTGCTGCGGAGAAGGAGGGAGCGCTACCCATCCATCCCCCCAGGACCGGGCCACATGGGCAGAGATCCCGGCACCCCAACACCGAGGTGCTGGAGCCACGGCTGCCCCAAGCCATGCCCCAAGCTCCCAGGCAGCCCCAGCTCCAGAAAGGGCTGTTCCACAGCACGTCCCTGGCACTCGCCCCTCGCACAAGGCACAACCTCTTCCTCCAGAGGACAAACACCCAGGAACATCAGGGCTGCCTTTACCCATTGCCCATCCAAAGGCAGGAGCAGCCCGAAGCCCGCGCCAGGCACAGGTAAAGGCTCCGGGCGAGCCGCCATGGTGGCTCCTGGTGCTGGGAAATTTTGGCAGGATAAACAAGTGCCGGGCACGGCGAGGAGCTGAGCACTGCAGGCTTCTCCTCTGTGCATTTAATGAGGTTTCCATGTTTCATTTCAGAGACAAACGAGCGCTGTGCCACACTGGGGGGCCGAGATGGGAGAGATTAGAAACCGCGAGCTGCACCGTTCGCTGCGCCCAGCGCGGGAACATCATGTAAATATAATGCCAATATAAATCAGGCGGCAGAGCCATCCAGCAGCAGCAGGCAGGGAGATGCTTCCCTGGCTCCCAGCCTCTCAGTTGTGACCAGTCCGTTCCTCATCACACCACTCGCCTCCCCTCTGCCTGGCTGCTCTCCCTCGCACTGCCAGACCATCTTGCTGCTCAACTCTCCACTTGCCAACCACCTATTTCTGTTTATTTTATAAACAGGGGCAGAAATAAGCAGCTACAGCCCATCAAGGGATTTCTAAACTTCAGGGGTCCCTTGGATCAAATGTTTATCTGCTTTCAGTTTCTACTTGAGCTCTTGTTCTACAGCAGGAGCACGTTAAAAGGATGTGCTTCGATGCCCAGAAATATTAAGTATCTGAGAGGTTTATCATGCATTAAGCAATTCATTTTTTTTATCCTATTATTCTAATGAAACTTCCATTGTATTGCTGTCCTCTCTCTGGAACTGCTTCACGTTAACACTTTGCATCACACGGACTGTTCGATGCTGAGGATCTCTTTTTATTTTTTTTTTTTAAGAAATAAAATGTAAAACGAGGCCACGAGGAGTTGTGCTAATGGAGGCTTTTAATTTGCTCTTCTCCAAAGAGATAGCTCTGTGGGAAGAGATCCTTTTTCCAGGAAGCTGGGGCTGAAAAGATGCAAAAAGCAATAAACTGGTGCAGCTCTTTATTATTTTGACTATTGGGGGTCGAAAGGAATCATGGCATCCTCGACGGTTATTTGTTTCCAGGTTTGTTTTTTCCTTTTAGCACAGTAAAAAATGCAAATGTAAGCAAAGCAGACGCTGGCACGTTCAGCTCAGCAGATCTGAAGCACAATAGCGATTTTGGGTAAAGCTCCCAAAAGCAGCTTCACCCCAGCTCGAATAAAGCAGCTATTCCATAATTAATAATTGATGGAATAATTGACCATCACCGCACAACTGGACAGGGTGCCCTATTAAACCTCAGTAAATATTTTTCATTGGATTAACATCCAGCTAATGGGGTAATGTAATGGGCAGCAAGAGAGGTCTCATGCAAGGAAGCAGCTCCGTCCCCTTTCTTTCACTTTCCTCATTTCCTAAAATTTCCCCCTTGCTGTTCTCAAATGTCAGAGACGATAATTAGGGCAAATGTCATTTTACATCCTCCGAGCAGACAATTTTCCAAGAGGTGGGCGCTTCCAACACCGCATCCGCAGGTCGGGTCATGGGCAAGGAGGTAATTTATTACAGAAACATAATTAAAAATTCCCGCAGATCCGGAAATGGGCAATTCCTTTATGTAACATGGATCGATTGTTGTAACAAACGCAGTGGGATTTAAGTGCCCGTGCTCCACGCAGCTCCTGCCTCTCTTTAATTGCATCTAGAGCAGAGACTCGGTTAGAGTATCACCTCGCTGGATGTGGGCAGCATTCACTTAATGCCCAACTTTAAATTAATCCGTAATCTTGCAGCGTGTCTCCTTGACACGCTTGTTCCATGATTCCCCCCACCCCCCCCCGCCACATATATGATTTATCTATAATCTGATTGGTGTCAAGCCGTTGGGTTACACTTCACACAGCATTCCAAGGGGGAAGGATGCGAATTTTAAGGCATCGCTGGGCTTCGCCTGCCGACGGGATCAGACTGAGAAGTGCTCCGGGGACGCGGAGCGCTCGGTCCCGGCGCGGCCCCGCCGGAGGACGCTGCGCCCGTTGGTG
>VZRS01009260.1:0-26431 GCA_013398055.1 Ifrita kowaldi
GAGGGGTCCGGGCCGCCGCGGGGGCTTTTCCCGGGGGGCGCGGATGAGCCACACGGTGGGGATGGAGGTCGTGTCCGTGCCCCGTGGCCGTGGGGAGGCCCCGTTGTCCCCGTCTCTCCCGCAGTCTTATCAATGGAGGGGCCTTTCCCACGCGTATCCAGCCTTCTTTTTGGGGGTGCACCGGGGAACAACCCAGAGGGGACCCCGGGGTGCAGGCAGGGGCACCCCGGATAGAGCCCTGGGGCTCCCAGGGCAGCCGAGACCCGCGGGCTGTGGCGGGGGGGCGNCGAGCCCGGAGCCCTCTCGGGCTCTCTGAGTCACCCCCCGGGAGCTTTGGGGTCCGCTTCTTCAGAGCGGGGTCCCTCCTGGCACAGCTCCCTGCAGGAGTGCAATCCCCCTCCCCAGTCCTGCCCCAGCCTCTTCTCCCGTGTGGGGTGGCACCAGGGGTACCCGTGGGGCCGCCCCAGACCCGCATGCTGGGTTTTTTGGGGGGACCCCTGTGCGGGGAACCAGGGCGCTGTTTGGTGGTCGGGGTAGTGCTTCGATGAGGGGCTGCCCCAAAGCCAGGGAGGGTCATGTCCTCCAGCAGCCTTCTGCGAGCTGGGGAGGGAAAAAACCAACCTTGGGACCCCAAAAAATTCTTTGGGGGTCACCCTGGAGGCTCTGGTCCCGCTCGGCTGCGTTTTGTACAGCGTTGGCTCATCGGGGTGATGAAAATGAGTTAACGACTCATTTGTGACTGTTTTTGCTAATAACCAATTCCCCTTCCCGCCCCAGTGCTTTCTGCCTCCCCGTGCTCCCCTTGGGGGGCTGGGGGTTCCCCTCTCTGCGGAGCGGGGCCCGGCCTGTCGGGAGGGCTCGGCGGGCATCCAGCCCATCTGCTGCTCCTCCATCTCCCCCGTCCTTCCCATTCCCTCGTCAGCAGGGAGAGGAAGCAGCTTGGTCTGCCCGGCCGCCCCGTTTCCTCCGCCGGTGGAAGAACAAAGAGAGGCTGGCAGGCAGTCAAGTGGCTCCCGGTGGGCCAGTCCTGCCGCCTGCCAGCCCTCCCGGCTCCCAACCCTCTGGCTCCCTGCGCCGGCTCTCCCCTCCTGCGGCGCTGCTGGAGCTTGGCTGCACTCCCCAGCTCCGGCCCCCACCCCGGCAGAGCTGCTTGGGGGTCACCAGCATCCTGTCCCCACGTCACGGTGCTTCAGGCAAAGTGCTACGTGGTGGCTTGCTCACGACGGACCCTCCCCAGCAGCAGCGATCTGCCGCGCCTGGGAGCGGTTCTCTAATTTCCTTTATTTTATTTTTTTTGTTATTATTGTCTCCATTTGTCCTTTATCCCCACCCCTGTTCCGTCTGCAGGCAGCTCCTGTCCCCCCCCCACCGCCTCGGCAGGCAGCAGGAATCAAACACCTCCAGGCCCTGATGCCATTTCCCTGCGTCGGCAGCGCAGTTCCTGCAGCCAGCCCTGCCAGAGACGGGAGCGGGGCTTGGCTCACGGGAAACCTTACAAACCTTTGATTCCCGGCCCAGTTGTGGTGCTCGCTGATCCCAGAGCAGCATCAGGGATGGTGGCAGAGTGCAGTGCAGGAGGTGCCGAGCTCCAGCACTCCTTCCAGAGCCCTGTATTGGCTCCGTCCCCAGCTGCCCTTTGCCCCAGTGCTGGGGCGATCCAGCCTGTGGTGTGCGGGAGGCAGCTCTCGCTGCACTGGGTTATGGATGCACAGTGGTTTGGGTAAAAACCACTTGGGGAAAAAACAGTGATCGAAGGGTGAGGGAATGTGGGGAGCCGGCTTGGTCAGCCAGCGGCTGGTGCTGCTTCTGCCTGTGCCCAAGCTCCTGCTCCATGGGGCATGGCCCTGCTGAGAGCATCCCAGGATGGACAGACAGCCCTGGTGTGGGAGGGCAGTGCAGAGGAAAGAGGTGGAGAGGAGAGCAACCTCTGGGCGCCCTCCTTGGAGATGCCAGTTGCTTATGCTGGGGTTGCAGAGATGGAAATGTATGGGGGGAGTTGGTGGAATTGGACCTGTTGCCCCTCCTTCCTTCCAGGTCTTTTTGTGGAGAGCTCATGCCATGGGGTGTCCGAAAGAGCCTTTGATGTGAAATCTGCTACGTAGGGCTCTTAAAGGAACTTAATCAAGGGTAAAGTTCCCCGATGTGCACGGTGTGTTCAGGATTGCATGCAGCAACTGGCATGGGATGGAAGGGAGTGTGGGAATGAATCAGTGGGGAGAGGATGTGGGTTGGGGGCCAACAGAGCTGAACCCCCCTGAGTCAGAGCAGGGATCAGAGTGGGGTGCTGTGCAGTTGGGGTCCTGCAGTGCTCTTGCCAGGGGGACTTGCTGTGTGAGGAGACTGTGGGCACCCCACTGCACTTCGGGAGTGGAAATGGTGGGGCCATGGTCATTCTGGGGAGTGCCAAGACAGGAGCAAGTCCGACATGGATTGGCCAAACAGCTCTGCCTGAGTGACAAAGCACACTCAGCATGTGGGTTCTCTGAGGCAGGTGGGCTTGGAGCAGAGAGGGGTACTGGAGAAAACTGCCTTTCTCCAGCAGGATAGCACCAAGGGGACTGCTGTCCTCCCTAGCACCTGTGCACGGCCCCTGGGGCAATAGTGCTGCTCTCGATGCTCTGGGTGCTGCCCTCAATGCTCTCCCGCTGCTCAGCAAGTGCCCTGCGGTTGTGAGGTGTTTCCTCCCAAGATGCTGCCGGCGACTGCCGGTCCATGGGTTGTGGGAGCTGTGGCAGCTCAGTGCCATCTCCTGCAGCCCCTTCCCTACCTGTGTTGGGGTCCTCTGTCCTGCCAGGCCTCAAGGATGGTAGGCTTTGGGGTGATGATGGAGTGGGCTTGGGTGATGGGGAGTGCTGGTGAAGGAAGGATTGAACCTCATCCAGGCATCCCTGCCGTGAGCAGGGGTTTGGAGCATGCTGGGTATTCCAGGATTTCTGGGAAGGGTTTTCCATCCTATCCCAGCTGGAGCAGAGGTGCCTGCCCCACTGCTGTGGTCTCTTCCTGCCTCTCCTCGGGAGGCTGGCTCTGTGCCGGAGCCCCTGGGCAATGGCCGTGCCAAGGCTCAGCACCCCGGAGGTGTTGGAGGGGGTGCAGGTGGGGCTCCACAGCCCCGGCAGAACCCGACCCGGCAGGTTTGTCCCAGGGCTGACTCTGCCTGCTCCAGCACTGCTCTCCGCCGCCTCTGCCCGCCCAGGGGGGACCAGAGCCAAGTCGCACGTTGCAGCCAGCATCTCCCAGCTCCTGCCTGCCAAGTGTGGCAGAGACCTGGCAGGGCCACGCTGCCCAGCTGGGGCTGGGGCTCTGCTCCAGAGCCCCCACTCCATCCCATGGCTGCTGCAGCCTCGGCTGTAGTGCTCCCTGCTCTTCCTCACTGTGTTTCCCTGAGACCCCCTGGGGTCTGTATAGCCCAGCTGGGATCTCTGGGGGCTCAAATCCTTCAAGGTGGGAGCCAGGGCAGGTGGGTCTCCATAATCCACCTCTATGGGCTCTGCTCTCCTTGCAGGACTGGGGGTGACAAGCATGGAGCCCTATCAGGGGCTTGGATGAGCTGGGATGTGCCAGGGGCTGTCTGCTGCTCCTGGGGCTCTGCTGGGGCTGCTGCTTTTGCCAGAGGATGCTTTGCCTCCATAATAGCTTTAAGATCTCGTTATCTCCTTGCTCAGGGATGGCAGGGATGAGGAAATGGTTGCTCATACTTGGTCCAGGGCTGGAGAAATCTCCCAGGAGGCTTGCGGGCAGAGGAAGTGCCTGAGATGAGGATGCGGTCTCCGAAGTATTGGAGCCTCTTTGTTTTCCACACTGGCATGATGGGGGAGCATGGCAGCCCCATGCTGGGGAGCAGGGACAGTCTCCCATGTATAACCTTCTCCATCCTGGTCAGGAAGAGCTGAGTGACCGATCTCTTGGGCTGCTGCAACCAGCATAGTCCATCAATCCCTCTCTTCTGCAGCCAGGGAGCTGCCAGCTCTGAAACGCTTCCTGAGGCTGGACTGGGACAGGTGAACTTGGCAGCAGGGTCGGGCAGCACCCTCCACTCCTGTGGAAGGTTGGCAGCTTCTCCTGCACTGCTGCTGATACCTCTGCATTCCCCGGTCAGGACATCGAATGGGATGCATTTCTGCAGGCTGTGGATGCCCCGGGAGCATCCCGGTAGTCCCTGCTTGCTGTGACAAGCAGGGGGTTGTGCTGCTTGGCCCCTGGGTTTTTTCCTTGGTGGGTGTCCAGGGAGAAGGGTGGCAGAGAGCTGTCCCCTCTGTCCTTCCTCAGCCACCCCAGCTCGTTGCAGCACCGGAGGGCTCGGAGCCGAGTCGGGGTCAGCTGGGGCCGCAGCCAGGCAGCGCTGCTGGTGCCAGCCGGCATGGCCTGCCCCGTGTCCCTGCTGCCAGGCGGGAGGAAGGCCAGCGGACGGGAGCAAGGAGCAGTGCCAGACAGGGCTGGAAGCAGGTTCAGCGACAAGAGGTTTATCCTGGAAGGAGGAAATGAGAGAACTCCAGATTTACTATTCCAAAGTCCAGGGCTACAGCGTGACCAGCTGAGCTGACGCTCGATACCCTGGAGAAGGGGTTTTTGCTGTCTGTTAAATTAAAAACTTAATTCTACTCCCTGAGAGGAGCCCACAGGTCTCGGTTCTTGTTGCCCCTGCAAAGGTGATGTATTTTCTCCCATTCCCACCTTTCCATTCAGCATTTCCCATCACTGTGGTTGCTGTTCCCTGTGTGCCATTCCCTCTGGTCACAGTGCAAGCAGGGGCTGAGATCCCCGATCCCATCTTTCTCACAGACACATTTTCCCTTGCACACATGCCCTGGCAAAGGGAAGTCAACCTGCCCCATGCCTTCCTGAGGAAGTTTGGTTTTTCAAGACTGTAGAGCAGTTTCCAGTCAGGATAACAGTTTTTCAGGCTGTTTTGGGAAGTGAAGAAGTGAAAAGCATTTGGAAGAGAGTTTGATTTCGCTCTTATCATGCAGGGTTTATTGTACAGGGCACTGGCTGTGTTAATGCAGAGCTGGAGCTGCCTTATAGGAGCTGACCGGTGGAGTTACTGCTCCTATAAGGCAGCGCCAGCTCCAAGATTCCCCAAGAAGGTCAGGCAGGGAGCAAGGGAGGGGAGGAAATTCCTCCTTAGCTCATGTTGGGGAGTTATATTTAGCTCTGGGGATATCAGCCTGGCTCAGCCCGTGCTAGGGAATGAGGGCTGCCCCAGGCACACGCATCCAGCACTTGGTGCTGCCCCTCCCCATCGTCATTCCTGGGTCCAGGAGGGATTTGGCTTAGATCAGCAGCTCACAGCTGGGCACAGGCAGGGCTGGAGGCCAGTCACAGCCTCCAGATGGGGCACTGGAGTGTCATCAGTGTTTTTGGTGCCTGAAGGTGGAAGCCTGATGAGGAGTGAGAAGCGTGTTTTCTGGTGGGATGGGAAGCACAAGGTTGGATCCTGCTGCCTGATAAACGACTGTCGGTAGTGCTGCAAGGTGGGCAAGATTTTCTTCCCCCATCTGTCTGCTTCCCTCTCAGTCCTTGGTCCTGGCCCAGAGGAGCACTACTCTTTGGGCCAAAACAGTTAAGAGTCATCCTTCCCTGCCCTAGGATGGGTGATGCCCCAGGGGTTTCCCTTCCTGTACAGGGGTTTCCCAGGAAAAAGGAGGTTGAGCTGAGACACATCTTTGACTCAGAGCCATGTGACTGTCACCTGCTCAAGCTGCCAGGTCACAGCATCTCACGTTGGTGCGTGTGGCTCTGTCCCTGTATCACCGTCATCTCCCTGTCTCTCCCCAGGTATGCTGGAGGATGGGAAGAAGTTCGATTCCTCCCGCGACAGGAACAAGCCGTTCAAGTTTGTGATGGGCAAGCAGGAGGTGATCCGCGGCTGGGAGGAAGGAGTCGCTCAGGTGCCCGGAGCTCCTCTGCCTCACGCTCCCCGTGCCAGGCTGTGCTGCGCCGGGAGCTGCAGCGTGGGCAGGAATCAGTGTGCATGCAGCTCGTTCCCTATTTTATTATTTTTTTTTATTTAATTCCCCTGTTCCACCCCCTCGGCGCTGGGAGGTGTGGGTGTGAATATCACCTTCTGCATTGCCACCTGCCAGCTGGCAGGAATGGAGCTGGGCCAGGCCCCAGCAACACCTACGGCACGTTGGTGACTCAGCGGTGACATTTCTGCACTGAGTCAGCTCTGAAGGAGCACGGCGGGAGCGCTCAGGCCTCCCGGGCTCCGGAGCCCACGCGGAGGGAGGGCTGGTGGGCACAGCACAGCTCCGGGCTGTGATCCCACGCTGTGGGCACGGCACAGCTTCGGCTCCTGCCCGCGTGACACCGCTCACTCTGTGCCGCGCTGGCAACACAAGCACAAGGATGCTGGTGGCAGGAGGGAATGGCCTGGCATTCCCTGCCTTCCCTCATGTGAAGGACATCTCAAGCCCTGCTCCTTTTCCAGTCCCTGCTGCCTACCTTTTCCCTCTGACATTCTTCCCGTTCCTCTGGTTTGTGCAGCCTGGGTCCTTGCTCTTGCCCAGTGTAGGGAAAGCAGTGGGGACAGGTGTGTGTCCCTCCTCTGTCACTCAACTGGCAGTTGTGCCCATCTCCTGACATCCCTGTGTTTCTGTCCCTGCCCCAGATGAGCGTTGGTCAGCGGGCAAAGATGACCATCTCCCCAGATTACGCCTACGGCTCCACTGGCCACCCAGGGATCATCCCACCAAACGCCACTCTAATTTTTGACGTGGAGCTCATGAAATTGGAATGACCCATCCCAGCACCCTGTCCTCGGGTAAGGAGGGGCAGCTTCTGGCAGGGACCGTGTGTACCGGGGACAGCTCAAGGCCGCAGTGTTTGATCTTGGGACAGTGTGGAGAGGTGGGATGGGGGTGAGAGAGGGGGAGTGGGCGGTAGTGGGGAATATGAGAAGGACAAGGTAGGTCTCTAGCTGTGGGTAGAAGTTGCTCTTGGGAGTCTGGTGAGCTGGGGTTCAGATCACTACAGCAGTACATGCAAAGGTCCCAGCCTGGCAGAGCGGGTTCATGTCATGGCGGTGTTGCGGTGCCAATTGTTTGTGCCTTGGGTTCTGAGTGTTGCTACTGCACCCCCTCCTGCCTCTCATGCTGCCAGGGCATGGGGCTGATGGTGTGGGCAGGAGGCTGAGAGTATGACCCAAGGGTTGGAGCACTCCTGCTGTGGAGACAGGCTGAGAGTTGGAGTTGCTCAGCCTGGGGAAGAGAAGGCTCTGCGGAAACCTTGGAGCACTTTCCAGGGCCTAAAGGGGCTCCAAGAGAGGTGGAGAGGGACTTTACACAAGGCAGAACGGCTTCACAGTGACAGAGAGCAAGGTTAGATCGGATAGTAGGAAGAAATTCTTCTCTGTGAGGGTGGAGAGGCCCGGGCACAGGCTGTTCAGAGAAATTGTGGCTGCCCCATCCCTGGAAGTATCCAAGGCCAGGTTGGATGGGGCTTGGAGCAACCTGGTCTAGTGGATCTGTGCCAGAATGCTGGAACAAGATGGGTCTTTAAGGTCCCTTCCAACCAGCCCATTCTGTGATTCTGTGGGGCTCTGCTCTGGGGTGTGGGGTCCCCACGGTGTGGGCAGGGTGGGGCTGTGCTCCCCCCTGTGATCACTTGGGGTTTGACTGCTGCCCTGAGGGCCCGGGGTGGTTTGTGTGGAGGCTGCCATGCCCTGGGCACATTCCCTCCTCCTCTGGTGGGCAGGCAGCTCTGTCACGCTGCCTCTCCTCTCTCCCCACAGGTTTGGCACATGGAGGAATCCAGAATCTCAGCTTCAAGAAGAGTGCACATGACTTTGTACGGAGCTTTTCCTGATAGTCCACTACACTCATTGTATAACCGTACACCTTGATTGAATGCCTTTGGTCACTAAGCTTTGCGTCTGACTCTTCCTCCTTGTATCGTGTTTTTATGTCTTTTTAAACTATACGCCGTAAACCTCAACTCTTTTTGGGTCAAGTTCTTAATCTTATTTTTGTTCCAGGTGTAGACTACGTTTTCCCAGTAGCACGCAGATGGGCTGACCTTAGATAGGAGTCATTTGAACAAAAGGAACCCTGTTAGCTACTCGTTTTGGTGCAGATTTATGGTGTTTTCAAACCAGAAATTGCTGCTGCTGCAAAAGCCATAGCAGAGTGAGGTTGTCGAGGCTGAAGGGATGCAGAGAGCAAGGTAGCGCTAGGATTGTTTATAGGAATTCTGCCTGGAATGGGACAGCGAGGGAGCCTGGCCTTTCCCTGCTCCCTGGGGAGCGTCACTGCGGGCATTGTGGGTTTGCTCTGGGGAAGGAGGGCTGCTCTGCCCCTGCTTCACCCTGCCATCTCACGGTGGGCCTGCCTTCCCCTCCTGACCACTTTTGGATTTAGGGAGTTGGGTTTCCACCAGAGCTACACTACACCCTGAAAATCCCATAGCATGGAGCTTTCTTTAAAGAAAAAGGAAAACTGGACAAAGGGAAGGTGCTGTCTGCAGGGGAGGTGCTGAGGGCTCAACTCAACAAAAACGCCCCTGTCCTCCTCCTTCCCCGTGGAAAGGAACCATCAGCTCCCCGTTGTCCCCGCTCTGAGCACACCTGCCCGTTCTCTCCTGCCACCTGATGCTGGTCATCGCTGCTTGCCTGGTGTCACAGGACACATAGCTGTCCCCTGTGCCCCCTCCCTCTGCCCTGCCCAGTCCGTTGGTAACAAATTCCCGCCGGTCACTTCCTTCTCCGCCGCACAAAGGTATCCAGTTTATTATCGCAATAAAAACGCTTTATGCTGGCTTTTCTCAGCCCTGTGTCCTGGAGGTTTTTCCCTCGCCCGTCTGTTGCTCAGCATAGCAGGGGCTGGGCTGGGCTCACTGGGTGCTGTGAGTGCTGTGCCAGGCTTATGGGGTGCTGTGGGTGCCGTGCCAGCTCACGGGGTGCTGTGCCAGGGTTGTGCTGTGCTGCTGTGCCTTAGTATGAGGCTCAGGTGCTTGGCCCTGGGAGCACAGGGATGCCTGGGGCTCTTGTGCTCTGTGGGGAGGTGATGGTGGCCCGCAGGAATTTGCATAATTAATTTCCTCACCATAACCTGTTAAGCGTTGCCCTCACGGCCACAAGGCCGTGACTCAGCCCAGACTGGAAGCATGAAGGGCAGATGGATGCATGTTCCCAGGGTCCTTGCAGCTCCAGGGAACCCTGTGCATACATCTCCCTGGATTTATTTCAGTCCTTTTTTGAAAGCTGGACATGGCACATGGGGCACAGCACATCACCTGCTTTGGGCTTCGCTGCTGCAGCTGTGGGTGTTGGGTGTGTAGGACCTGCTCGGGCACCACTGTGGGCCAGTGCCTGGCTCCTCCACTGACAACCTTTGATCAGTGTGCCATGACTGATAACACAGCCACGATCAATAACACAGCCTGGCCCAGCTGCCAAGCAAAGTTTGTGTGCAATGGGTCCTGGAGGGAGCAGTGGCCCTGGGGCAGGAGCAGCTCGGCCGCTGGGATGCATCCAGGAACACGGGTGCTTGCACAGGGCTGTGCAGGAATTAGCACTGCCCTTAATTGCTGCTCAATTAAGCAGAACAGGAGCTTGTGGGGCACCAGTACCCTGCCTGTGTCCTTTGCTGTGGCTGTTTCTGGGTGGAAGCTTGAGGCCACTTCGGGTTTCTCTTCCTGCAAAGCTGTTTGCTTTAATTATTAACCGGTGCCAGGCAGTGCCGTGGCTTCTGGCTGGGGCTAAGCCAGGGCAGGAGGGAGGCTGGGGGAAGCCCCCTGCCCTTGGGCCCTCAGCCCCTGCATGGCTCCTGCAGCACCCACGAATGCAGGTGGGGTGTGGGTCCTTCCAGCTGTGGTTTTGTGAGGATGAGGGTTTCAGGGAACAAACAGACTCCAGGGAACAATCCTCTGTGTCTGTGTAGGACTCTCCCTGCCGCTGGCGCTCGGGCTGTTCTTGTCCTGGGCTGGTCAAGGCAGCCGGGCACCATCCAGCTAAAAATAACACCAGTAAATAAAACACTTCCTCCTGGCCTGGCACGCCAGAGCGGAGGCACAGGGAGCTGGGATGTGCCTGGCTGCGGCTCCACGGTGGGACTGGCCCCGTGCTGGGGAGCTCTGGGCCAGTGCCACCAGCTCCAGGCCTGCTCAGGTGCCCTCAGCACTCCCCTGCCCGGCTCATGGGGCCACAGTGGCCCATGACTTCCTCACTGCCGACAGCAGAATGTCACCAGTGGGAGCTGGAGGGCTGGATGCCAGGTGACGTGGTGGTGGCCCATGGCAGCGGGATGCCACAGCCACCCCATGCTGAGCTCTCTGCTGGCTCAGTTTCTCCACCTGCAGCGTGGGACTCCCACACCTGGCACGTGTCCTAGATGACGGCTGGAAGGGTGTGGGACACGGGATCCCGGTCACGGCCGCGTCAGCCCCACGCGCCCGGGCAGAGAGGTGTCAGCAGGAGCCACCACCACCCACGCAGGGGCTCACGGTGGGGAGCCCCCTTAGCCCCTCCAGCAGGGCCTGTGGAGCCCAGGAAGGATAATGGGGCAGGGGGGGAGTTGGGGGGCCAAGTCACGTGCTGGGGCTGGCAGGAGAAGTGATGCAGTGAGAGAGGGGGCCACCATGGGGGGATACAGCCCCATCCCTGCTCCCCCAGGATGCCCAAACCTACAGAAAGCCATCCCTGTCCCTATCCAAATCCCTGTCCCATCCCTGCAGTGCCAGGGCTCTGTGCATTGTTGCCTTCACCTTCCTCTTCCTTTTCCTCACCTGTGCCCTACCTGTCGGGGGTGCAATCAGCTGAGGCTGTCTGGCCCCTCCCTGGGCTGGGCCCGGCTATAAAATCCAGGGGCCAGGCAGAGGGTGTCACAAGGACCTGGGAGCTGTTGGCAGGTGAGTCCAGGGGTGCCAGGGCTGGACTTGTGGGGGTCTTGTCTGTCAGAAACTGCTGCTGTCCCTGGGCTGTGGGTGGGATCCTGCCTGGTTCCCGCAGGGCTCAGAGCTGGGTCTGGATTTGGCCCCTACACCATGAGTTTTGGATTATGCTTTTTGGGGCATGAGATGCCACAGAGTAGGTTTGGTGGGCACAGCCTTGGGCACGACATGAGGTAGAGAGGGGGCTGATGGTGTGTACGAGGGCTGTTCCCATGGGACATCTCACTGCTGTTTCTGGGTAATGCTGGAATGGCCCCACTGGCCACCTGGACATGGGGAGCAGAGGGATCTGATGAGGGGGCAAAGGGGCCGTTCCCATGGGATATCCCACTCCCCTACCTGGGTGATGTTGGGATGGCCCTGTGGGGCAGGTGAACATGGGAAGCAGGAGCTGCCACCAGCTGAGCAATGCCCAGGTGTCGGTGCCCGGCACACAGCCACCCATGTCCCAGCCACCAGGAAGTGGTGACATAGCCTTGAGTCACACTGGAAACTCCAGGTGACAGCCCATCTCCAGCACAGGGGCTGGGAGGGATGCTCAGAAAGAGGCACCCCAGTCCCTGAACTGCCCCATCCCTGTCCCCAGACTGCAGCAGCGATGGCAACACTCTACCCCTCCCTGGAGGACATGAAGGGCCACCAGGTCCTGCAGGTCAGTGCCAGCACAGCAGTGTTACAGGGGGTGAGCAGGCCCCAATGGGTCCCTGTGGGGTCTCACCTCAGAGGGTCCCCAGGGTGGGGGGCATAGCATTGAGCAGACCCTGTCTCTTGGCAGGCACAGGCAGCGGCTGGGGTGAGGACCCCTGCCACCACAGTGGTGACAGAGAAGCCGAAGCTCACCTCAGGCACTGGTAAGGTGGGGCATGATCAGCTCACCCTGTGCAGGGGCTGTCTGGGTGGGCAGTGATGCTCAGTGTGGGGGGAGCTCAGATGAGACCCCCCCCAACTCAGTGCATGGGTTGAGGATGGGATTTTGGGGTCTCTTTTTGCTGTCCCGTGGTCCCAGGGGGCTCCTGGGAGGGAGGGGGCAATAGCTGTGGGTTGGGGACCCCAGGAGCTGAGACCACCCTCGGTATGTCCCTCAGAGCCACCTGTGCTGTACCCCAACCTGGCCGAGCTGGAGAACTACATGGGGCTGGCGCTGTCCAGTGAGGAGATCCAGAAGAACCTGCGTACAGAGGACAGCACCGTAGGTGTCTGGGCTGGCAGCTCTCCCTGCCCCACGTGGGCTCCCCGTGCCATGATGGGGGTCCCTCTGGTTCCTCATCCTGCCTGGGAAAGGGAGGTTCTCCCAAGGGTTGAGGTGCACAGGGCTTTGTGTCCCCCCTGTCGCCACTGACCCCCAGCTTCCCCACAGGCACTGACCCCCGCCGGGCCCCCCCCAGGCCAGCTGGTCGCCCCCCTGAGCGGGAACAGCGCGGGGCTGCGGCGGGCAGAGATCAAGCCGGGTGTGCGGGAGATCCACCTGTGCAAGGACGAGCGGGGCAAGACGGGGCTGCAGCTGAAGAACGTCGACCAGGTGAGGGGCTGGGCTGGCATGGGGCTGGGCACAGCATGGGACAGTGTGGCATGGCATGATGTGACATGGCATAAGCATGACAGTAGAGCACAGCGTGACACGGCACTGTATCATGGCACGGCGATGTGCGGCATTAAATGTCACAGCGTGCCACAGCACAGCAGGGTGCAGACAGCATGGCATGGTGCATGGCATGGCCACTGGTCCCTGTGCCAGCCCTGTGCCACCACTCCACTGTGTCCCCAGGGCATCTTCGTGCAGCTGGTGAAGGCCAACTCGCCGGCAGCGCTGGTGGGGCTGCGCTTCGGGGACCAGGTGCTGCAGATCGACGGCAGGAACTGCGCAGGCTGGAGCAGTGACAAGGCACAGCGGGCGCTGAAGAAGGCGAACCCTGAAAAGATCGTCATGGTGGTGCGGGACAGGTGAGCGAGTGGTGGCACCAGTGGTAGTGGCAGTGCCAATGACACCACTGATGGTGGTCTCCCCACAGGCCCTTCCAGCGCACCGTGACGATGCACAAGGACAGCACCGGCCACATCGGCATCGTGGTGAAGAAGGGGAAGATTGTGTCGCTGGCCAAGGACAGCTCGGCTGCCTGCAACGGGCTCCTCACCCACCACTGCATCTGCGAGGTGAACGGCCAGAACGTCATCGGCATGAAGGTAGGGCTGTGCCCTGGTGGTGCAGGACATGCCTGGGGAGTCCAGGATGTGGCCGGAGAATCCAGGAGGGAGGGGGATACTGAGCAAAGCTGGGCACCCCACGGACCCCCCGCTCTCTCCCACAGGATAAGCAGCTCATGGAGGTGCTGGCAGGGGCTGGGAACGTGGTGACACTGACCATCATCCCCACCGTGATCTACGAGCACATGGTCAAACGGTGAGAATGAAGGGCTGTAGGGACCCCCCCACACCCCACGGGGCCCCCCAGGTTCCCCCCACTGACCTCCCTTCCCTCTGCTTAGGCTCTCGTCAGGGCTGGTGAAGTCATCCATGGATCACTCCGTCCCTGACCTGTGACACCATCGCTGCTGTCCTGAGAGCTGATGCTGGAAGCCTGAAGGACCTGCTGAGGGGACCCCACAGCACCTCAAAAGGAGCTGTTTCAGCACAAAACCCCTTATCCCTTCACAGGCTGGTGGCTGCTGGGTGGTTCTTCCTCTCCTCAGCAGGGATGGGGCAGATGTCCTGTACCAGGGTCCCATTGTCCCCGTGTCCCTGCTTGGGCCACCCCCCTGAGGGCGGATGCCAAGGGCTGGCTCCAGCCAAAGCAGACACAGACCCAGCGACATTTATTACATCCACCACAGAGAGCGAGTACAGGACAGGGGAAACAAGAAGAGGGGGGTTACAGCTTTTTCAGTTCTGTATTTAAAAAATATATTATATAGATTTGTCTTTCAAATATAATCATTACATTTATTTCTTGGCAAAGCTTTGGATGGTCTAACAGACGTGTACACAGATCCACAAATACATTGCACGAGAGGCGAATATCCCAGCTCCGCTTACATCTGCCCTGGCTGCCTGGACACTGCTGCTCCCCAAATCTTTCCCCCGGCACCTGGTGCTGTGCTGGTGGCAGAGCTGCTGTCTCCACTGCCCCCCAGCACGGGCAGAGCCGGCGGATGGGGGGTGCAGGGAAGTGTGGGGCACACAGGACGTGGCACGTGCCCCTCTGGGACCACTGGATACCGGCGTGTGGAGCATCACCGGCTGCCAGGGCACCTGGCTGGTGGCACCCATGGGTGGGGGAGTGGGCTTGGGTTGGGGTTGGGGGAAACACTGTTAGTTCAAGTCACGAAGAAACCACAGACATTCGTGGGGTGGGAGCGCAGCGTGCCTGAGGGAGCCCCAAGTCCCGCGCCCCAACAGCCCCGCTGAGCAATCCTTGCTGTCTTTGTGTTTCAACAACAACAAAAAAAGGCATTTTTCCGGAGGCCACCGGCAAAGCGGGGGTTTGGGTGGGCCGGGGCGGCAAAGGGCTTGGCTCTGCCTGCACGGCACTGCCCGCACCCCAGCAAAGGCATCCGAGCTCCAGCACATGATGGGATCACCGGCATCACAGCTGACAAAACTGCAGGAGCCCCCGGCCCCGCTCCCCTGCAGCCAGAGTCCCAACAGCCGGGCTTCAGTCTGTACCCAAAAAAAAGTGAATATAGTGCAAAGCAAGGGGAGGGAGAGCCCACGGCTTCCTCGGGGGGCTCCGTGCGTAAGCTGCAGCCCAGCTCCATCCCAATGTGGGGAAGCATCTCCTAGGGAATGGCGGGCTGGACCGAACCGCTCCGGAGCTGATCCCTGTGTCTGGACAGGAACCCCCCATCCCCCTGCCCACAGACAGACACTGCACCTGGAGCAAGGAACCGCGGCATCCCCAGCGCTCCACGCTGCCAGCGGCTCCTTGTCATCACCCGCCCGTGGCAGGGCTGGCCCCGGGGATAAACCGGCGACAAATAAATAGCAAGCGCGATGGAGGGAGAGTCCCCCCCGGCGGGTGTAGCCCCGCAGCCCCCCGCACAGTGGCACAGCCAGGGGTGTCCATCGGCGGGGGGTGACGCTGGGTGCCAACACCTCTTCCAACAACGGTTCTTTCCCTCCTCCAGGACAAAGGAGCTGGGCGGGGCAGCACACCTCGATGCACCCACAGACCCCTCAGCCCCTTCCCACCCGCCAGTGCCACGCCGGGGCTTTACAATCAGCAGTCGGGTCCGTGGGGGCGGGTGGAGGGTGTCGGAGGGGTCAGGGCTGGGCAGTGCCGCCGGGGCCGGGGCTGGCGACGGGGCGACAGCCCATCCTGCGGATGGAGTGCAGGGCGACGGTGCAGCACCCCCGCAGCAGCGAGCTGATGTTGTAGATGGGCTGGCCCTGCCGCCGCTGCGAGCGGCACAGCCAGGCCACCGTGGGCACCGCCGGCACCACCACCGCCAGCAGATCCACGATGAAGTGGCGGCTCCAGTAGCTCTTGGAAGGGTTGGTCTCGCAGCCGGTCACCTCCGTCAGCTCCTCCTCCGCCACGCAGGCGATGGCCACCGAGGGGCTGGCGCTGGGGGGCTGCCGCACCGCCGGGTTGCAGGGGACACCCCCCTCGACACCGGCAGCCGCCGTCGCGGCGTCGGGCTCGGCCACCATCAGGTCCGTGGTCCCGGTGGGGTTGGCGAGCTCGGGGACGGGCATCGTGTCTTCCATTTCAGAGACCCAGGCGGAGGTGGGGCTGCCCAAGCTGCAAGCCTGGGACTTCATCACCTTCTCCAGGATGGTGTCCAGGTCGGGCTGGCAGGGCACGAAGTCCGTCTGGATGGCCCGCTCCTGCATGCAGCTGGCCTGCACCCCTGCCTCCACGCTGCTGCGCAGTCCCAGCACCTTCTCGTAGGTGTTGCTGGGGGGCAGGCGGGTGCCGGGCTCACCCCCCACCTCCAGCGGGTCCGTGTGGCCCGGAGCCTCCTCCATCCCCACGAAGCCGCTGTCGGCCCCCTCGTCCAGCGAGATGGTCTGCGAGCCCCCCACGTTGCGGTCCCCGGCTCCCTGGTCGCTCAGCTTGGTGTAGGTGGAGCTGCGGGTGAGGGATCGGGCCGGGGACCCCCCGGCCGACTCGCCGGCGCCCTCATCCTTCAGCGCCCCATTCTGTGCCACCTCCATGCTGTGCAGCAGCGTCTCCAGCTTCTTGTTCTGGATGTTGATGTCCACAAAATACTTCTGGAGACCTTTGTCCTTCTCCAGCAGGTTGTTCTTCACTGTGTCGATGACCTGCTTCAGCTGCTTGATCTCCTTGCGAGCCTCTTTGAGCGCCAGCTGGGCCTCCACGCGGTGGCACTCCTCCTCGATCCAGTCCTCCTGCATCCGTGACAGCTGCGTCTTCAAGTCCTCGATCTCAGCATCCCTGCAGAGACGGGAGGGCACCACCGCGGCGCTGAGGGGGCTGCAGGGACAGCCCTGTCCTCGTGTGCCCAGCACTGGGTTGCAACCAGATCACCCAGTAACACTCCCAGCTGGGAATAAGGGATGGATCCAGTGGCTTAGGGACCCCCAGGAGTGATGCTCAGGGAGCCTTGGAGTGATGCTGAGGGAGCCTCTGAGTGATGCTCAGGGACTCTCAGGAGCAATGTTTGGGGACCCCCAGGAGTGATGCTTAGGAACCCTCAGGAGGGACACTCAGGGACCCCAAGGATGGATGCATAAGGACCCTCAGGAGTAATACTTGGGGACTCTCAGGACTGATGCTCAGGGCCCCTTGGGAGCACTGTTGGGAGCAATGGGAGCTTAGGGATCCCTAGAAGTGATGCTCAGTCTTCCCCTAGAGGGGTTGCAGTGCCCAGGGCTCCCGAGAGCTGCGTGGGGGTGGGCAGGTGCCCTGGGCGGGCGCGTGGCAGCTGGCACGGCGGCGGGGCCGTGCCTAAGCCCGAGAGGAGCAGATGGGGATTAGCCACCCTCTGACGCTGAAATTCAGCAAAAGCATGGCAGGGACTTAACCAGGGCGAGGGGAGAGCACAGCCACTGCAGGTGGGACGTGGGGCTCTCCAGTCCCCAAATCTGCAGCTCCCAGATTGGACAGGCAGCAGTGCCAGATCCCACGTGCCAGCAATGCCATGGTACAGCTGTGACCTCGGTGCCTGGGCATGAGCACGAGGACAAGGTGCCATGCTGGGAACTGAGACACCCAGAAGAATCAGTCCCAGACAGGAGCTGCCACACTGGGCAGCGATGGCTGGTGCTGGCACCCTCTCCAGCAGCTCCCATGCCATGGGGTCTGTGCCTGCTGCTCCCAAGCTCACCTGTCCTGCAGCCGCTCCTGTGTGTCCTTCAGGCGAGCCTTCAGGTGCCGGATGCAGACCTCCTTCTGCTGCAGGGGAGTCAGGTACTGCTCCGGCGTCGGCGGCTTTATCCCATGGTTATCGCTGCAGAGGTTGTACTTGGACGAGCGCCTGCAGGGACACAGATGTCACCCACTGCCAGTGCCAGGGTCAGCACAGGCTTGACCCAGGGGTCCTAAGGCCTGCTCTCAGGGTGCAGCCCATAATACATCCCAAAGGAGCCCTGAGAGCAGGAGGGGCAGGGTGGGTGCGTGAGGGTGCTGTGCCCTGGCAAGAGGGACAGGGTGGGTATCTTTTGTGTTGTGCCTCTGGCAGGACAGACAGGGTGGGTGTCCTCAGTGCTGTGCCCTGGTAGGAGGGTGGGTGCAGCCCCTGGACACACCGGTGCTGCTGTCAGATGCTGAGCTCTCTGTGGTGCTGGGCACTTCGCTGGGGTGTGATCAGAACTGGGGGCACCAAGGTGTCTGTGTGCCTGGAGGGACCTTCCTGGAAACAACTGATGTGGATGAAGACCCCAGGGTGGGATCAGCCCCGCCAGAGATGGAGGCACAAGATGAGGAATGGAAGGGTTTGGGATGGAGCAGGTCTCGAGATGGAGGCTGTCCTGCCCATGAGGAGCAGGCCAGGGAATCCAGCATCTGCTCCACACTGGGCCAGCAGCACGTCTGGACCCTCCTTGTGCCACCACTGGCACTGGGGCAGATGAAGTGACATCTCTAGCCCAAAGCCAGAGACAGTGGCCAGGGACAGTGCAGAGAGCAGGCGCTGGCCAGGGACAGGGCTACAAGGCCAGGCTGGGAGGCACACGGAGAGCTGGCAGCTGCACGAGTGGCTCTGGCATGGCAGTGGGGAGACCAGACTTCCCGTGTATAGAAGAGAGGCATCCCAAAGCCCCCTGCATGGTGTCCATCAGCCCAGCAGCCTCTAGCCACATCCAGAAGCATCGTGTTAGAAGCATCCATGCCTTGGAATGCCCCATGGCAGCAGGACGGCCCCTGCCCCCGGCCGCAGCACGCATGGGACCTGCCCACCATGTCACCCTCGGGCCCCTCAGATCCTCCCACAATGATTCCGCTTCTGGGAGCTGGCAGGGGGCAGGCAGGAGATGAGCAGTGCACCACGGGCTGCTGTGCCTGCAGGGCTGGGGCTGGTGCCCATCCCACGGCTCGGTGCTCATCCCACAGCTCAGCGTCGGCTGTTTGTGCCCCAAACACACGCGGAGCTCCCTGCTGAGAAGCCAGGGGGCCGCCAGCTCTTGCCAAACCTTTGCTGGGCAACACGAGGGGATGGAAGCGAAGCTCTTGCCCTCGTGCCTTTGGTCTGGAAGGATCCGGGTGCTCCTTGGAATGCGGGAGTGGCGGGAGGGAGCGTGCAGCGTGCAAGCCACAGCCACAGCAGGACGGAGGGAAGAGGACGGGGGATCCCTGGGTGGCAGGCGGGGGGACAGGAAGGGAGACGACACAACAACAGCGGCGGAGAGGTTTGGAGGAGTAGGATAGTGAGGGTCTCTGGAGACACATCAGCAGCTCCACCAGCTCCGGCTCCCCCAGCCACCAAGCGCACAGCCTCGCTCCAGCGGCCCCTGCGCTCCTGTTCCCGCCGGGCACCGGCACCGGCAGCACGTGGGGGCTGCTCCCCCTGCCCGGGGGCACCCGGCAGCCACCCTGAGGCCACGGGTGATGGGTTACCTTGGGGTGGGGCTGCTGTCGCTGCCCTTGCAGGAGCCAGAATTGCTGCTGCTGCTCAGCGAGGAGGTGCCGTAGGTGTCCCTCCCGGGGGGCGAGGGGCGCCTGGAGGCAGGGAGAAGAGGCTGTGTCTCAGGCCGAGTGGCTGAGGGCGCTGAAGACTTAAAGAAGGAGGCAAAGCCACTCCGTCCATAAACCCCGCGACTGCCAACCACCACACCGAGAACACACAAGACAAAAGGACAAAACAAACAGCAGGGATCAAAATGGCACGGACATGGCGACGGGCACAAAGGCAGGGCTGGGGGGGGATGTCCACCCGCTCCCCCCTCCCTGGCGTGGCAGCCCATGGATGCTGGCACAGCATCCTTGCACCCTGAGGACCTTGGGAGCCCCTGGGATCCCCCTGGAAGCCCCTTGGGAGCCCCTTGTGAGTCCCCTGGGAGCATAGTCCCGGCATAGCTCGAGCCACATCTACCAGAGCATCACCTACACGGGGGCAGCTCTGCCTCTGCTCCCTGCCCATGCTGAGCCTGACCTCCATAACGGCACTCCAGGCCATGGACACATTGGGAGGGCAATAAACGCTTTCCCCCTCTTTTTCTCTCTTCATCACTCAGCTCAAGGAGAGATTTTCCAAGGGCTAACATACCTCCCAGTTTCACTGCCCCAACCCAGTGCTCTCCACCACTGCCTGCCTTCGCCTGGACGGACGGAGGGGTCGGTCCTGCCTGTGGCACAGACGGACAGAGGGACGGGGCGTGCAGCACTCGGGGAGCTGCATGCACGGACAGGGAAGTGCTGTGCAGCAGGCAGTGCCATGCAAACCCCCGAAAGCTGGGCTGGGGGTTCGTGCTGCGAAGTGGCAGCCAGTGGTGGAGGTGTGGGGATCGTGGGGATCGTCCCATCCCGGCTGCAGGCGCTGGTGTCCAGTCCCGAGGCCAGAGGTTGAAGCATATTCACCTTCGTGATCCTGTGGACGCGCGTCTGCTCCCCGGCACGGACATGGCCACGGTGCCACGGGTCCTGGGCACAGGGAACTGCGGGCGAAGGCAACAGAGAGAGGAGGTGAAGGCAGGAAAATGGCGCCAGTGAGACGGGGACCCTGTGGGGTGAGCCCTGGCACAAGGGCATCAGTATAGTCCCCACAACCAGCAGCACAGCATCCCCTGCACATCTGGGCTGTGCTTCCCACTTGTCTCCCATAGATAGCCCAGAAATGCCAGAATGCTGCATGCCTGTGGTCCCACCGGGCTGCTGTGGGCACAGGGCAAGGGTGTTCTTAATCTAAAAAGCAGAACAGAAGCAGAGCAGGTGCCTGCCCATGGTCTAGAGCCCACCACGGAACAAGCTTCCCTCTGCTCCCAGATGCCCATCCCTGCCAGCAAGCAGGGTAACGCCACAGGGGCACAGAGGACCTGCAGTGGTGGCATTACTGGGGGCAGAGTTGGTACAAGAGTTCTGACCCAGCCATGGAACTCCCTGGGCAGGCAGCTCTCCCTGCAGTGGGCTGGGTGCCTGCTTTTCCTTAATTAAGTGCAAATCCCCCATTCAGCTGTGAAATCAGGTGAGGAAGAACAGATCCCTGCATGATGAGGCAGCAGCAGCTAATCCCTTGGGAAACACAGAGCCCTCTTTGCTGTAAATAAATAGGCCAGATCCAGAGGCTTGCAGCACCCCGGGCACACGCAGGATGTGAGGGAGTGAGAGAAGCATCTGCTCAGCACCTGCATCCTGCCGAGCATCCCATGGCACCGCTGTGATCCCCACTGTGCTCCCAGGCTGCCAGAGACTGACGGGCCGGGGGCAGCATGGGGAGCCCCCCATCCCCAGGCCCATTCACAATGCCAGCACTTATCTCAGATTTTGGCAGAGCAATGCAGGAGATGGGACCTGCCAACAGATAATCGATGGGTGACAGGAAACACTCTGTGCTGCTGGCCCTGCTCCAGGGGAGTGCGAGGAGTGGGACAACAGGGGAGGCAAAACAGGAATGGGGGCACAACCAGCTCACCCCAGTGCAGCCTTTTGCATTTGCCACCCCAGGTTATTTCTTTTCCAGGATACCTCAAAGCCCACCCTGGCCAGCCCAGGCCTCTCCTCTGCCCGGGATTCCCTGATCCCCAAACCAGGGCACCAAAGATCCAGAGCGCTGGTGCTGTGAAGCCCTGAGTCCCAGCAGGCACAGTGCCCCATGCCAGAGGGGTGCCAGCACCCCTGGGACACTGCAAGAAGGATTTGGGGATCCTGCTGCTCCCACCTGGGATGGATTCACCCAGAGATGACCTGGGCAGGGGAAGGCAGTGTTCTGTCCTGTTGGATCACTGCTCCCAAGTGGGCAGCGAGCTCTGCTACTGCAGCAGCGTGAATCAGCATCCACCAAGAGCCGCGCGTGGCCTCACGCTGGCGGGAGCATCCTCCAGGATTCTCCGTCACCCTCCAGCAGCGCCAGGCGGGGCTGCGGCACAGCCTGGACTCCAACAGCTCTCGAGCAGGGCTTTAGGGAGATTTGAGAGGGCTGATTCCCCACCCTCTCCCCTGCAGTCCAGTGGTATCTGGCATTATCCCAGGGGTGCCCAGCATCAGCCCTGTGGTAGGCACCGAGTGGCAGCCGAGTGGGACCCAGCATCAGCCCAGTGGTGCCCAGCATCAGCTCAGCTGTACCTGGATCCTCCCCACTCATGGCAAGGTCACCCTCATGTCACACTGCTCTGTGCAGGGGTCCCTCTGTGCCCCACTAACACCAGCAAGTGCCAGCACTGCAGGTGGCACGTGTGTGTCCAGCACATGGGGCTCCTGAGAGCCCCCCACAGCGCACCCCAGGCACCTGCTGCCAGCACCAGCAGCCTGGAATGGCTCTGTGGGGACACCTGGATTCGGCCTCATGTCTGGGGACCACATTTCCTCCTCCTCCTCCTCCTCCCACTGCTGCAGACTCGCCTGGTGCCCGTGCTGAGGCTAAATGCCTACCACAGCATCCAGGGAGTCTGGATTTTAATCAGTGGCAATAAATTGTCATTATTCCCAAAGGATCGATGGGCCACTTCAGTCTCCTCAGAAGCCTCCGTATGCCCATGGGCTGCCCAGGCAGGCAGGGTGGGCAGATCCAGCACCAAAGCTGAACACACACCTTCCCATGTGGTACGTGGCTACTAAAGGTGGAGGAAATGACAGATCTGCACTCAGAATTACCCCTATCACACGGACCAGGATGAGCAATTGCAGCACCTATGGAGCCTCACCAGGAAAGCCAAGGGAAATCCAGGATTAACCCTGGTCTAGTGTGCTGCATCCCTGCCCATAGCAGGGGGTTAGAATGACAGAATGGTTTGGGTTGGAAGGAACCTTGAAGACCATCTCATTCCAACTCCCTGCCATGGGCAGGGACACCTTCTGCTAGCCCAGGTTGCTCCAAGCCCCATCCAACCTGGCCTTGAACACTTCCAGGGATGGGACAGCCACAGCTTCTCTGGGCAACCTGTGCCAGGGCCTCACCACCCTCACAGAGAAGAATTTTTTCCAAATATCCCGTCTAACCCTGCCCTCTGTCAGTGTGAAACTGTTCCCCCTTGTCCTGTCACTTTGCCCTTGTCCAAAGTCTCTCTCCAGCTCTCTTGGAGCTCCTTTAGGCACTGGAAGAGGCTCTTAAGGTCTCACTGGAGCCTTACCTTCTCTACCAGCTCTCTCAGCCTTTCTCCATAGCAGGGGTGGTCAGGGCAATTCAAGGACCAAGATGAAGGTGATTTGGGGGCACTGGCTTGTCTCCATACTGGGGGACCAGTAGAACCCTGCTCAGCACAGCACCTCTGTGTCTGCCCTTACTGCCCAGGAATGCCCGCGTGGGCCAGGGTCCGACACTCCAACTTACACCAAACCCAGAGACTCTCCTGCAAACCACCTGCACGTGGTCCAGCACCCTGCAAAAATCCCCCAAAATGCAGCTGCAGGGCCGAGCAGGGTGGACGCTGTCCATTGCATGTTGGTGTCCCCGTTGCTGTCAACAGCAAAACTCCCTGTGAGCGTCCCGGCACATGTGGAACAGAAGGGCTCTTACAAACAACAGCACGAACCAGGGCTTGTTCCATGCAGTGGAATTAGCCTGGGGAATTCCTGATAAATAAAAGCAATGGGCCTTGATAAGGAAACAGCTGGAGCTACAGCATGAAAAAGCAGATCCCCCGCAGAGGGCTGGGATGCAGAAACAGCACAAGTCCCCCACACACCACACCCACCCGGTGTGGGTGACACCATGGGGCTCATCTCCTGTCCCCAGCTCCTGTCAGCCATAGAGGGGACCTGGGACACTGCTGGCCTACTGATCACACCACGACAGGAACGGATGGCAGAGCAGTGACAGAGCGGTGACACAGTGGGGGCTCAGCCTGGTGCCCGAGAGGAAGATTTCCCCAGGCTCAGCTGGATCACTGTCCCACAGAGATGCTTCTTCGGCTCAAATCCTGCCACTTCCCCACTCCTTGCTGGATCCCCTGGCGGTGCCAGTGATGGACAAACCAGGCTGGGCAGGTAGCCCTTCCTAGATGCTTCTCACACAGGAAACAAGGACATAGGACCCCTGGAGAGACCCTCATCACTGGCTCAGTGAAGCCTCTGATGGTTCCTCAGCTTGTTCCTCTGAGGGTTTCATGGCTGCAGGTTCAAGAGTTCGCTCCCATCAGCTTCCAAAGTTCAGCTCCTGCGGGATTCAGAGGGATCCAGCTGCTGCCAGCTCACCCCATCCCCACGGAGAACATGAAGAGAAGGTGTGAGAGCCCGCAGCTCACTGCCAGTGTCAACCCTCAGCACAACACTGCTGTGCCAGCAGCCGCCACATGTCCCTGGATTTCTCGCTCACTGCTTCCTTTGTCGAGGCTCCCATCATCCTGCCTGCTGCCGGATTCCTGTGTTTCCCTTGGCACGTCCTGTGTGAGGAATCTTTTGCAATGGTGGCACTGAGCCCAAGCGTCTGAGAGCAGCTTCACCCACTGCAGAGACCTGGGAGAGGAACCGTGGTGTCCCCGTGGCTCCCCTGGGAGATCTCCAGCCTCCCAGGAGGAACAAGATTAAAAGCAGAGGGAACATGGAGAGGGAAACCTCAGCTTTGTTTTTCCAGGGGCCAACAAGGGCTCCCCAGGACCTGCCCTGCCTTCCTGACACCAGCTCTGCTTTTCTTCACACTAAAAATAAGCCAAGTGCTGCATGTGGCCAACAACCAGCAGCTGATATGGGGCAGAGCCCTGTGTCCCTGGACAGTGGCAATGCCAGGGCTGCTTGCACTGCAAAAGGGACTGGGACACAGCTGGGTCGCAGTGGGAAGGAGCAGGATCCAGATGGCAGAAATCCTGGCACAGGACGGGGTCAGCACTGGGGCCACCACCTGGGCAGCTGGGGGCAAACATTCATGACTGTGTCTGCACTCCTCCTCCTGCCACGAGGGATTTTTGGGATGCCAGAATTGCTTTGCTTTTGCTTAGAAGATTCCAAGGATGTGGCAATATCGCCAGAGGCTGGGAGCCTCTGCTCCAGTGTTGACGGGTTCATCCCAAAGCTTCACCTAGGTCCTAGGCAGAGGGAGATCATGGAATCACAGAACCATTTAGGTAGGAAAATACCTTTAATACCTTCAAATCCAACTGCTAACCCAGCACTGCCAAGGCCACTGCTAAATCCAGCTCAGGGCAGAGCTGAGTGCTCGGGGCACAAGCAGAGACAAACCCCACGGGGTGTTTATGCAACACCACCAGAAAAATCAATGTTGCTAAGAGTGGTTGTGTCCCATTCCAAAAGGCAGGAGCATCTCCTTTTATTCTCCTGTTTGTTATAAAACGCTGAGTTGACACCCAGAGATTACAGGAAAACAGACACCATTTGGAAAGCTCGGGTTATGCAGCTCATCACTTTTCCAGCTGACCTGGCTGCAACTCCAAATGGGGAGGTGCCAATTCCCAGCCCTCATTAGCTAAAAATAAGGTGCTTGACCAAAGGGCAAAGGCTGGGCTCTCGCTGGGGACTCTGGAGCCAAGGGGAAATGGGAAAAGAGCTCCATGTCAAGTACTGCAGCAGCATGAGAGCAGGAGTGGGACACCCAGGATGCAGACCCCATGGTCTCACCCCAGGCCAGGAAGGTCGGCAGGATGGGATGGAGGTGACATCCCACTGCACAGCCCACCCTGCACAGGTGCTCTGGCAGGAGCCTAGCTGAGGTGTGTGAAGCAGAAGGAACAGCCCACTCCTTCGAGATACAAAGGCAAAAACCTGGAAGACAAACCCAGCTTCCAGTGCAACAGCTCCTCCTCCCCTCCGTGCCTCGGCGCGGCGGAAGCAGGTCTCCCCTAACCACCATCCACCTTGAGCGAGGGCTGGGAATGACGGCGGTGCCGGGGGATTAGCCCTGGTCTCCACATCACTGGAATGGCCTACTTTAACCACACACCACATCTCCTGCCTCAGCCCACTGCAGCATCTCCGAGATGGGAGCACGGGCACTGCCCCTCTGACCCCCACCCTGGGACCCCTGGACACCAGGATTTGCATCTTCTGGCACAAGGTCACAGCACAACGTGCCCGTTGCCCAGACAGGGTGGGAACATTGGGATTTTATAAGCAGAACAAGCACCCAGCAGTGGGTTCTGTGTGACAGCCACAGCGCTGACCTTGTGGGGAGGAGAGAACAGAGCACCCGGCTCATCAGCCTGCTCGGGTGTTCCTGTGTCCCTTTGGAGATGGAGCACAAAGCCATTAAATAATAAAATGTCAATTGCAGAGCAGTCCTGGCTCCTGCAATGCCCCACGGTGCCAGAGACGCTTTGGGATGCTGCATGAGCAGATATGGGGCTGGTGCTTGAAGGGGGAGTCTGATGCATGAGATGTGGGTTTGGGGCATGCAGGGAGGGTTTGGAGCGTGCAGGGACGGTCTGGTGTATGTGATGTGGGTCTGACCCATGTGACATGGGACTGGTGTACGCAGGGAGGGTCTGGTGCATGAGATGTGGGTCTGGGGTGTGCAGTGAGGGTCTGGTGCTTGCAGGGAGGGTCCGATGCATGTGACAAGGATCTGGTGCATGAGATATGGGTCTGGTGCATGAGATATGGGTCTGGTGCATGTGATGTGGGACTGGGGCAAGCGAGGAGGGTCTGATGCACGAAATGTGAGTCTGGGGTGTGCAAGGAGGGTCTGGTGCATGGGAAGTGGGTCAGGTGCATGAGATGTGGGTCTGGCAAGTGCAGTGCAGGTCTGGTGAGTACAATGCGTGGCTGATGCTGCTGTGTGGGTCTAGTGCATGTCATATGGGTCCAGGGCTGTGAAGCAGGACCGGTGGGTGTGGTGGGGGTCCAGGTGGGTTTCCAGTGCGACTCAGGGTACATAAGATATGGGTCTGACAAGTCAGACACGGGTCCAGTGCGTGCCATGGGGGTCGAGCGCATGCCGTGGGCTCTGGTGCAGCAGTACGAGTCTGGTGTGTGCCGCGGGGGTCTGGCACACGCAATGCGGGTGCGCTGCGGGCCCGATGCGTGACCCGCCCCGAGCACCCTGTG
>VZRS01009260.1:26521-40204 GCA_013398055.1 Ifrita kowaldi
CCTCCATGGGCGCGGCGGGGCGGCCGGGAGCGCTGGAGGGATGAGGGAGGGATGGAGGAGGGAGGGATGGATGGAGAAGGGAGGGAGGGATGGATGGAGAAGGGAGGGAGGGAGGGATGAGCAGTGCAGCTGCGTAATTTGCTCCCTCCTCTGCGATCTTAAAGCGACGGCGCCGCGGGTGCCTCCCCCCAGCCCCCCCGCCGGGTTTCCCCCCGTTTCTATGGCAACTCCCCTCTGCCGGAGCCGCGCAACCGCCTCAAAAAAAGAAACCAGCCGGGTTTTGGGGTCCCTCCCCGTCTGCGAAGCCCCGCGGGCCGGGTGTGCCCTGGGCTCCTCGCCCCGCGTAACCCCGGAGGAGGAGGCGGAGGAAGGGGAGGGGGGAGTCGGGGTCGCCCCGCGCTGCGGCCACCCGGCCCTTGGAGTCCCCCCAGCGTCGTAATTTTCATCTTAAGCAGTCCAGCTCTGAGGAGATCCCTGCCTCTAATTAGTGACGCACTTTCATAAAGTAAAATCATTAAATAACCGGAATTCTGTGCCCCATTTCAGTCCCTCTGGCTCAGCCCTAATCGCCGGGGCTGGGGTGGAGAAGCAGCAGCAGCCACCCCGAGCAGCTCTCCCGGGCTGTGAGTGGGGTCCGGGAGGTTTGGGAGATGAGGCTGAAGGCTGGCACGGCACGGCACGTCCCGTCCTCCAGCACAGCCCGGTTAGTCATGGCACTTCCCACACGCTTCCTGCTGTAACTGTCAAGATCAACCTTCCCAAATTATTTGCTGAGGAAACGTCTCGGGAGCCCCCACGCCACGTCCTGCAGCCTTTGCGGGGGGCAGCAGTGCACTGGCTCCAGCTCTGCTCTGGTGCCCGCGGCCAGGAGCGCCCAAGGTCGGCTGCGGACACCCCCGTGGGGACCAGGAGCGTGAGAGCTGCACATGTGCCTGTGTTAACAAACACCCACTGAACATCCAGCGTGTGTGGATCCACGTACGGACTTAGGGAGGGAAATGTTCATGCGGGAAATATTCAGTCAGAGCAAAACATGCTCCTGGTTTGGGTCTGGACCCGAGGCCCATCCTGCTTCCCAGACATTCCCAGCTCCCTTTGTCACTCCCCCATGGTTATTCTGGAGTTCTGACAAACCCGTTTGGTAAATACATGCCAGTCTTTCTTCCAGCACTATTTCCTGCATGATTTGTACCTCATTTATCCCGACACACAGACTGTTTTCAGTGTATATATATATAGCCTGCCTCCCATTTATTCCGCCTCCAGCTGCCTTTTGTTTCCCTCTTTCCCGGTGAATCCAATGCACAGCCTCTCTCCTTGAAAGGAAAATTAATGAGTTATCACATCTGCTGCCACTGGAGCAGCTCTGACCATGTGGCACAGGCAGCAGCTCTGCTGTGAGATGCAGAGTCATTCCTGATGGCTTTTGGGAAAGAAAAATGGTTTCTCCTTCCCTCTGCAGTCTGCAGTGCTTGGTCTCCCAGGATACTCTGACCTGAAGAGTGGGAGCACCACTCCCGGGAGATTGGGCCTGCTGCAGGGAGAGAGGGAGAGGTTTTCACCAAACCCAAACCCTTTTCTCAGGTCAACACCTGGCTTTGGAAGTGCCAGGCCTGCCACAAGGAAAAGATGAGCTGCCCTTGGTTCCAGTCTTGGCCTGAGCCATGCTCCTGTTCCCACCCAAAAATAGCATTTCTTTTGCAGAAACAGAGAGGTTTTTACCATACAGGGATGCTTTTCCCTTCCTTACATGCAGAAAAGGAATCCCTCAGAGAGCAGCAGCAAAGGCCCATTACTTACTTCATCAAATATTCCTGTTCAGAAAGGACACTCAGCTGGAACACCCCCACAGCCAGTGGCCACCCCACACCATCCCCCTGCCCCACGCTGGGGTTTCACCTCTTTTAGAGCCTTTTTACTCCTTTACAGAGCCCCTCAAACCCAAACCTCCCTGAATCCTGTGGGACAGGAACCACACATTAGTGGACCCAGAGAAATGGGGGTGTCACTGAGGTGAGTGAACACTTGAAAGTCAGGTGACAATATCACCCATCCTTTCCAATTTTAAGTAAAATCACCAAGTCCCTGACCCTGAGATGAACTCATAGGATTTCATCCTTCAGAAGAAACACCAACAAGCAAAGGAAACATCCTCTGATTTTTATTGATTCCACATGAAGGCACAGTGATGTCCCCACAGCACCGAAGCAGCTGAATGGAGCACAACCATCCCTGTAGCACAGGTGGGAGGCAGCTGGAAACCAAGAGCTTCAGGAAATGACAGTAAAAGGGATAAGGTTTATCCTAAATTAGATAAAAATGCAAGGAAATAATAATATTTAAGTTAACATCCATTTTTAAATAGGTCTACAACTGAATGAAGGTGTTAATAAGTTAAAAAGCTCTGTGAAATTTGAAATTGCAGAATTTCTAGGAAATAGAATTTCTAGGAAATAGAATTTCTTGCTGCAGCTTCTGGACTCTTCTAAGGCCAGTGTAACCTCTGTCTGCCTGAACACACAAAAGCAACACTGGAGACAGCACCCTGCTAGATTTTAAAATATGAAATACTGAACATTCTTTGACAGGAATAATTTTAAATAGTGTAAATTTTTTTGCTACAGAGAGTTAACAGATGACTCTTACTGATGGTATTAGAGAATTAACAGACACAACCCTTGTCAAAAATAATTTAAGCTCCAAAGGTAGTCTCTGAGAAAGGTTTTGAAGGACTTTTTTATAAAAACCCTTCAAGAACTTTTATAAAATTCCTTTAACGACTTTCATAAAATCCTTCACAGTGTAAATCTCTTATGCAGAATAAATATTTTTAGTGGTATTTTATTAACATATTGTATAACTATCATATAACTCATCATGTAACTATAAATATTAATAATAAGCCCTGTAGTGTTCACCTGGGGCAGGACCCCTGTGCAAACCATTACTGTGGGGTGTGAAGGACAGGGAGCTCTGCTCAGCTGCCATAGTTTGACAAGACACTCCATCCTTTTTCCAGGAAAACTATTTGCTCGAAAATGCAACCTAAGCTGTATTTTGATCAGTTTATCTGATCTTGTCAAACATGGGCCCAGCAGTGGCTGTGAGGTCAGCAAAGGGCTCTTGCTGCCACAGCTCGAGGACCAGCTGCTTCTTCAGCACCAGAAAGATGTAAAACGTGGCTGCAGCTTCTTTCCGGGTGTTCTTCTGACAGAGCTCCCGAAAACTGAAGGAACACACACCTGATCTCTTCAGTTGCTGCATGAGGGAAATGAGAAATCAGTCAGGTCAGCTTCCCCACCAGTAACACTGGAGCCCATGGAGCCCAAACAGAGAGAACTGCATAGAGGGAATATCTCTGCCTGAGTGCCTCAAATAGGATCCAATCTCCGTAGAATCATAGAAGCACACACTGGTTTGGGCTGGAAGGGACCTTAAAGACCATCTCATTCCCCCACCCTGGACACCTTCAGCTAGACAAGGTTGTTCCAAGCCCCATCCAACCTGGCCTTGAACAGTTCCAGGGGTGGTGAGTCCACAACCTCTCTGGGTATCTTCCATCTGTGTTTATGGAAGTGGCTCTTAACATTTTAATGCCATAATAGTGTTGGTACCTATGTGTGTTACTAAAATCTACAATTCCACCAAATCCCACTACACTAAGGGAGCATTTCCATCATGTTTTGTGATAAAGAATAATAAATATCCTTGAGCAATTCTTTGGTTTCAGAGTTATCTCTTGTTTTTTAAAGGCTATACTCAGGTGTAAATAATTACTTTTTATTTGCACAGAACATTTGAAATACGTTCAAAAAAAAAAAAAAAGAGCATTCAGAAATTCTAGTGATTCCAGCAGCTGTGGAAAGGAACACCACACATCAAGCACCCAGAATCCTGATTTTCCACAGAAATATAAAAAAACCCCACATGCTGCAAGTGAGAGGCAGAGACACAATGGACAGTAGAAGGAAGAGCTTTTCTGATATGATCCAGCTGAAATCAACACCACCTTTTGGTATCTAATAACAAAATCCAGCACTGGTACCTGTAAAGTTTTTTGTAACCGAAGCGTTCTTTTGCCCCATCTTATTTCTTCACTGTCTTTCCTGGTCCCTGTTTGCTCCTTGAGAAGAAGTAAACAGAAGGTTAATCAGGGTGTGTAAAAAGTCACACACCATGAGAAAAACGACAGGAGTTCCAGCCTGACTGAAAATCCAGCCAGAGCTGGGCATCTGGATGACCAAACTCATGGATTCTGGTGCCTCTGACACCTCTGCTCACACAGGGTTTTTTGAAACAGAGGAAAGAATGGTACCGTGTGCCTTCTGCTACAGTGGCAGCTCAGGTGCAACAGGCCATGGACATGATCCCACTGAGGCAGCTCCACAGCCAGGTACTGCTCTGCAGGACTGGCATTCTGACAGGATTTGTACTGGCCAGGGGCTTAAAGACATGTTCAAATATTTGGCTTGGGATTTTGGGCTTAACCTTTGAAGTCTGCAGCTGACTGCCCTGGTTTCAGAGTGCCTGAGCACCCTCAGAGCACCAGGTTTGGAAATGGTTTCTTTCTCACAGGAAGCAAAACTCACTGTAAGATCATGATGCTATCTTTTTTGTTTGTTTGCTTGTTTTTAAGAAACAGGGTTCTCTTCTGAAACAATCCAGGGCCATCAGTTCAGGACACACACCTTTGGCACCTCCACCTGCTGTGCTTCAGCTTCCTGGCCCAGGGAATTTTTTGAGCTCTCAGAGAAAGCTGCTCCATCCTCCTGTGAGCATGAAAAAGACAATCACTAGGCCTGACCATTTATGCACACAGTGCAATTCTCATTACACAGTTCTGCTTGAAGAATTTATTGTAATGAAGTTTTCCAAAATGAGTTAATAGCTGCTATTTCCACCGTGTCTTTCCTGATACAGGGAAGGACCTTGCTGTAGGATTTATCCTACAGCTGAATCTACACCTATGCACAGAGCACACGTTTCCCACTGCCATTAGGTCAAATTTTCTCACTTTTCAACATTAATGAGCCTCATATTCTCTAAAGAATGCCCTTCAGCATAAGTGAAGATGGAAGAGACAGGTAATTTGTTATATTGCTTAAGTACTTCCTCAATATGAGACACACAATCTAAGTTTTATCCTATATAAAGATTATATTTATCTCTTCAGTACAATATTTCATATTTAATATTAAGCTCTCATTTATACTTAGTGATTAGATTGTAATCTATACTGATTAATAGACATTTTAATTCATCATTCATTCATTGATTGTGAGAGTTTACCAAGTAATTATACATAAACTTTCATCACACAGGCTACTTAATTCTTTCTTGACTGGTTTTAGCATCCTTTCCAAATGTTAGTAATTTCTTAACATGTTTTAAATGGAACTTTAGCAAAAAGTGGAACCAATAGACACACTTAGGTCTCTAAAACTGAGGAAAACTGCTCACTATAATTTCACCACAGTTCTCATTGGTTTCATTTCTGTCATTCTGTGATGTCAACATAAAGGAATAATTTCTGATTTTTCTCTCAGTCTCGGAATGAGCTGACTCCTGCAGGTAACTTGACTCTTCTACTGGCAGCATCTCTGTATTAATAGAAAACCAAGGTTGAAGAGGCAATTACTGTGAATCACTGTCCTTAAAAAAACCCCAGTGAAACCCAAAAAATCACACCCAGGTTCACAGTCTTTGAGAGGAAGAGCCAGAATGAGCAAGTATTGAAGAAACATCATTTCCAACAGGAGCTGGGAAGAAGAACCTGCCAAGGGAGGTTTCCTTTTTCTGAAAGTTGACCTTTATGGACTTGCAGGAGGTGGGTTTGTTAATTAATTTCTGAGGCAGGTTAGGTTACAGCAGAGCTAAGGAGTGAAAGTGGATACATCCTTCTCAGAAGATCTAAAATGGAACATTTCTTCTTGCCTGATATTAATCAAAACACATCTTCCATATAGAATTATTTACATTAATTTGGAAGTTTGGAGAGCAGTTTGATTAAGCTTAGAATAAGCTTTTTAAAAAAATTCTATTTTAAAAAATGCCACAAACAACATTACCCAAATCTGCAGTTTCAGAGACAATTAGAGAAACCAAAGGTGAAACCAAAAATATCTCCTTATGCCACAAGGAAGAAAAGACTTGGATTTAATTTAATTTCTAAGAAACAAAAGAACAGCAAAGCAGTAATTTGTAGAATACTGCACACAAACACCATGCATGTGTCTCTCAAACATTATGTAGAATAGAAAATACTTTTTAACAGCTAATTCTGCACAACAGAATTAAAATATTACCTGTGGTATCTTGCTCTTTTCTCATTTCTTTCATTTCAGACATCCTCTGTATTCCATTTGCTCTCATCTTATATCCGTCACTCTTGAAGCATTTTTCAAACAACTGAAAATAATTTTTTTTTTCTATGTTTGCTTTCAGAATATCATGTCAGATTATTTGCAAACATCAACACAAAGATATGAATACGAGCTGTGTATTAATGACTGCAACCCAGAATTTCAGTATTTGAATTAGGTCACTCTGAAAATCTGCAATTTTTTTTTGTTTTTAAGTAATAGCCTTCTGCAGCTCCAATATGAATTCCATGAAAAAAACATCTTAGGAGCAGCTTAGATCATTTTTCATGAAGCCAGCCACTAAGGAAAGATGAAAGAAAGAAACATCTGCAGTTTTCATCCTCTTAAAGAGCAAGTTGTAATTCTGCAGCTGGACTCTAAGTGGTGAAGCTGAGCTGCTGCAGTGAACCCTTCCAAATCCATTAGCAATAATCTAATAATAATATGCCTAATGTACCTTTAAAGTAAATATAAACAAAAGATGTCTCAAATTGATTACAAAGAGGAAACAAACCAGAAAACAATAAAACAAAGGGGAAAGTACATAAGAAATGGACAGAAATGTAAAAAGTTGTGTCTCAGTATAAGATCAGTGCAGTGTGTGAAATGAAACATCAGCTCTCGTGTTCCTTTCCTAATTTTTCACTTGTTGAAGTGCAGGAGGTTAAGGCTGTGACCCCACAGAGGAGGAAGCAATTAGTGGTGAGTGTGCAAACCATCAGGTGTCCAGCTGACCTGTACTGCAGAGCAATGCTCAGCACACACCTGCAGCCAGTGCCAAGTTTAGATCAAACTGAGTCTGCAAAACCTCTCTCAGCCAGATCCCAGCTCTGCAACAATCCTGGAATCTACACAGTGGCACAGACCCCACAAGGAACTGATCTTTACCTTCTGCAGCTCAGTGTGACCCACAAACTGTGCAGCATGGGACAGGAGTATATCCACACCTCCCAACTCCTTCCACATCATCGTTTTCTTGGTTGGGGGAGCGATGTCCAGCGTGGTCAGGAGGTCTGTGCAGTTGGTGAGCTGTTTGTAAATGGTGTTGCAGCTGAGCTCCTTCTCTACATCCACCAGCAACTTCCTCTTTCTTTGTTTTTTTTTCCTCTGGGTGACAGCTACATAAAGCAAGTATTAATAACAAGTCTTAAGGTCTATTCCTAGGACATTAAGCACACAAAAAAAGCCCTGTGAATCAACCTGGCTGCCGACCTTCCAAACACCACTCAGACTTGAAAATCAAAGTACAAGTCCACAGGCCATTCCTTCAAAAGTTTCCATAAAGTTTTCACTCTTTGTACTCTTGCAGAGGAAATACCCATATGTTTAATTGTGGAAGACAAATTACTATTGTAATAAAGAAAGGGGAACAGGAGAACTTAATGAGAACACATGATAGAGCAGCAAGACTGAAAAAGCTGTCTTTAATCCATCAGGAAGTGCTCCAGGAACTTCTGATGCACTCAAGACGCTTCATTACCTCACAATTATTATCTGTATTTGTCAGTTTAATCCTTTAGCAATTTAATCAAGATGTAAATACAAAAGAAAGACACAGATTGGTTATGTAGCCATAACTTCCTGGATAGTTTTTGGGCAGGATGGAAAATTCCGATATTGTAAATACCGCTGTCAACATAAGCTTGTTTATTCATAAGCAGCCACCAACGTGATAGAGGACATTTAGATTTACTCACAGAGGAAATGTAATACTCTTCACCTTGGATCTTGTTAAAAGTTCACAAACCAATGTTTTCCAAAGGCTTGAAAGTTTTAAGATTGTTATTTTAAATATAAAAATCACTGATGTGTCACTGGCAATTAAAGTTATTCAGGTGAATCTTCAGTACCACCCCCAAGGCCAGGCTTGCAATGCTACCAGAGCTGAAGAGCAACAAAACTTGACTTCGTACATGGAAGAAACTACAAGCAGAGATTTGGGCAGCTGAGATAAATAACCTGACACTGTGTTTGCATAATATTTACCCTAAAATGGAACTCTGACAGCAGGAGCAGATGAAATTTAAGGTGGGAATAATCTATTTTGCAAGTATTTTCACTACTAAGAAGAAAACCAAACATAGTTAATGCAAACATTCAGCAAGAAACTGATCAACTTCTGACCTGTGTCATCAACTGGCTCAAGCACAAATCCTTCTTCTTTGAACAAAAGGATTGTCTCACTCATTGTGTTACTTATGTCCTTAACAGTGGTGTCTGCGCAGTTGAACTCATCTGCAAGAAAACCCAGCAAAAAAACCCAAATTTTAAAAAAAATTACAATATGGACTAATTTTGCGATCACATGACAGAGAATGATACCAGACAAAAATGGTGAGAAGTAGGAAACGGTGGTTTTGTTTAGAATCTCAATGATGTTCACCAGTTCCTGCTCATACTCTGCCCTGCACACTTCCCTTCACGGATCCCAGAATGACCAGGCCATAGTAGAGGCAGAAGAACTGATCTGGAGAAAAACCCACACAACAGAAAGTGTTTAGGGGGAAAGGTGTTTAGTTTCAATCCCTATCTGTTTCCAGTTCCAGGCAAGTGCATGGCAGTGTGGACATTTCTGTCAACAGCAAAGGAACAGGTAGCAGCAGCAATAGCACAGGGAGAGGCAAGAGCCACTCTACTCCTTTAAAGCTGTTCCAGAAATCTCTGTTTTAAACTAACACTGTGATGGGGGACTAAGGATTTAAGATAGCACAAATTTCTCAGAAACAGTTATCAAAGCTTAATTTCTTTCATGAACATCAAACCAAAAGAAGATTACAACACCTTTATGAGCTACTTAAGTGTCATTTGTCACAGAAATATGAAACCAGAAATAGAAGCAGAGACTTGTTTCTGTTGGATAAGACCTTTTAAGCTCTCACTGGGAAAGTTCACAGTTACAGGACAGCGTTATTTGGGTTTCTCTCCCCCTCAAAAGGGACATCACACTGTGAGCAGCAGGGTGGACCAACTGCATATCCAACAGGATATCACATGAAGGTGTTTCTAAGCAATGTCAAGTTACAAATTTGGAATCCCTATATCAAATAAAATTATCCAAAAATGATGGATGAAGCAGTTTAGGGAAAAAAAAAAAAAAGCAAAATAAATGAAGAAAGGAAAAAGGCACAGGATACTACAAAAAGCTGAATGTGAGTGACATTGGGCATTAACACAGGAACAGAGGGAACAGAGGGTTTATGTGAGATGGAGCAGACACTGCAAACTCACTGGCTCTGCTGTTCTCTGGCAGATCTTGTGACAAAGGACGTGCTTCCTCCACATCAAGAATGTCTTTATCTAGGACATTTTCCTCATCCCTCAACAGGATTTCTTAAATACAAAACACATAATTTTAATCATTCTAAGCCTTAGTAGTCATGAAATAGCCTGATACAGCCTAATGTTAGTCAAGGTTAATACTCTGCAAAGAAAGCAAGCTCAGCTTCCGCAGATGGCCGTCAGTGGTACGGCTGTCTGCAACAGCACAAAAAGGAGGGGATTAGTCCCAAGTTTGAGATTTCCACCTTTTTTTTTTTTTTTTAATTATGGCCTTGATAGCGTTAAAAGGTATTAATCTGTAAGGTTTACATAAATACTCTAAGCCATAACGATGTAGAAGCTACTTTGCTGCCTTTGTTATTACAACAGTAAGGATAAAAATGCTGCACTGTTTCACCTTTGAAAATAGAAATGAAATTGTTAAACATTAAGGACAATTTTAATGCCTTTAATTCTAAAATGATGCAATACAGCCCTTAAACCAATTTGACTTGGCAGTGTCTAAGTGATCATAGATTTAGTGACAAATAGAAAAAAAATGAAATATGAAAACAAGAAATAACATAGAATTTATGTTTGAAAACAATCACTTTGGTACTGTCTTGACTGTTTTCCTGAAAGAATAAAAATATTTGGAAAGGAACTGATTCTGTTTGCCTGTGGCAAACCCTACCAATCATATCTGCAGCATCATCCTCATCTCCAAAATGGTCATCCTGGAAGCAGTAAAGATCTTCGTGCAGCACAGATTTGTCTCCACTGGTGCTGGCTGAATTGGGATCAGCCACCAGACTGTTACTGCTCATCAGGACACTGCCCTCAAAGAAGCTCTGTCTCCTCAGCGCATCTGCTTCTTCATCTGAAGGAACACACAATTCCTGATCCCTCATCTGTGTGAGTTTTGGAAACCCAGACTTACTAATTTCCTAATTTTTCAAGCAATTTTTAAAAGATTGCAAGACATCCCTTACCTCAAATGGAATCAACAATAAACAATGTTATCTAATTTAGTAAAAGCAGGAAATGGTTGGTTTGGTTCTCAGTCTCTGACACCAGAGTATATTGCTTACACAAAATCTTAAAGCGAAGACAGCATGACAGGCCAATCAGCAAAAGCATGAAACAAATGCACTATTAATCACAGCTTTTTCACACATGGAAAGGGCTCACATAAAAGTGTCATGTAAAACACATTTCCCCTTATTAAATATTCGAAATTTCTGAACTTCTCTCACCAAAGTTTCTATCACAGAGAAGTATACTGCTTTCATAATCCTCTGTAAGTGTGATTTCTTCAGCTCTGCTCTGATTCAAGGTAAAATGTTCAGCAACATCAATGGCCCTGATGAAAAAAATATTATAAAAATATGGGGTGAACTGAAAATCATTAAGCATTCAGCTGGAATGTGAAAGCTTGCTTCTATGCAGCCTTCAATCCTGGCATTTTATCACAAGCCCCCATATTTTTCCACTCTTTTGCCAGTAAACTTGGGCTTATGTGATTTTGTTCCCATCCAAGCCCTGGTATCTACCAGGCCCTTGTCAGAAGGCAACTAATTAGTGAAACATCTTTTAAACCAAATGACACAACTCTTTGGGCAGGCAGAAAAGGCACCTTTACAGAATCAGCACACTGAGGCACTTGAATAAAGTGTATTATATTGCAGCTGTACTTACAAAATAATAAACCCTTACTGATCCCATCAAACCGTATTTATGAGGAGGTACAGAGCAATCCTCAGTGGAAATCTCTTGTCCTGGACCTTCAGGGCATCAGAGCTATCAGAAAGATGACTTGGCCTCCTGCTTTTTATCAGTTTTCTACATTAATGCTGATTTGTGTCAGAAAAGCCCGAGAAATATGCTGGCTTTTTCTCAGGAGCCAGGCTGACTATTGCTGATAAAACACACCAACCCTGGAGAGCAGTGGAGCAGAAACAAAATGAAGTTACCCAGTGGAACAGTACAACACTGTGTGGTTACTGGCCACATCTTTCAGGATTAATACTAATTTTTATCTCTTCTCTTGAGGTTCAGAAAGCTGTTTGCATCCTTTACTCAGACAATTTAAAATCCTGAAGTCTAAGTTCAAGACATTATTTCATTGTGACGGTCTGCTGATTAAAGGACTGAGGAAAACTACCAAAGCCACAACGCCCATGACTGCAGCCTTGTAAAGCTCAGAATTTCGGAGAATTCAGTTACTAAATTGAAACAACCCAACCTGAGTCTCAATCAGATAACAGGAAGTATAGCTCTTACTTCTGAAAATACTAGAAGAGTGAATAAAACCTAGGGAAGCATTTACTTTACATCTGGTAGTGGTGCTTCGAAATCATGAAATTCTTCAGGTAACGTAATGGACTGATAAGCAGCCTCAAAGTTCTCTTCTGGAAGGTCAAGAAGCCCTGAAATAAACAGACAACATAACAGAGTAAGTATCAATAAAATAAAAGTAGTGTTCTCCCAAGGAGGTATAATAAGCCTATAAACGTGTCAGGAAGGGCTGCTGCCATTCTAAATCACAGAAAGGTAAAGCTTAGGCACTCAAAAGCAGAATTTCAGTTGCCATGTCCTTAAGAAGATCTATTTTTTACAGACAGATACAAAAGAGTCTGCTACAACAGGACCTGAAATATGCAAGTACTTGTGCTGGTGAACAGCTGCTTTAAGTCCCTGGAAGGTTCTCCCAGCTGACGTTTAGCCCAGAGTCTTTCACAGCACTGCAAATGAATCATTGTGTTTTCCTTTCCTCTGCTCTGTCTCCATAACACTGTTCTCCAGCATCAACTAATTATGTACTCAGACTGCAATTACTCGGGAATCAGAGAATCCTAGAAAAATTCAGGTGACAGGGGATTTCTGAAGGTCATCCAACCCAACCTTTTGCTCAGAACGAGGTTAATTTCAAAGTCAGATCACTTTTGACTATTTCTGCTGATGGAGATTTCACAGCATCCCCAAACAGCCTGTTTCAGCATTTTACCACTTCTGCTGAGATTTTTCTCCCCCCTTCTATCTAACTGGAGCCTCTGTTGCCACAGTGGTGACTGTTGTGTCGTGTTCTTGAGCTTGTGTGGTGCTCTCCAAATTGCTACAGGATCAGTCTCCAAAATAGCCGCAAGTTGTGCCCAGCGGATTTCAGTTGGATATTAAGGAAAATTTCTTCACTGAAAGGGTTGTCAAGGCTGCCCAGAGTAGTGCTGGCATCACCATCCCTGGAGGGACTTAAAAGACATGTGGTATTTGGGGACATGGCTTAGTGGTGGCCTTGGCAGTGCTGGGTGAACAGTTGGACTGGGTTTTGGAGGGCTTTTCCAGCCTAAATGGTTCCGTGATTCTATAATTCTGTGATCATATCCTTGAAAATAATGCAGAGTTAATTATTCCCTATTCTGCAAGCAGACCAGGTCACAAAGCACATTAAAACTGGCAATAGACACTGGTGTTCTCAGGCTTTTTTAGACAACAGTGCCTCCCATTTGTTGCCTAAGTGTGACAAACACAGAGCCTGTTGGAAAAGGATCCAGTCAGCTCAGCTCCCTTCTCCCTGTCCACATGGCTAGAGCTCAAAACATGCTGTCAGGTCTGGCACTGACACTGTTAGACATGTTGTTGGTGTCATCAGAAATTTAATTAATTATCTAGCAATGGAGGCTGAACTCAAGCATCTTCTTGTAAGCTCACTTAAGATACTGCTTCTGATAAGGGAGTCAAAGACCTGAAAACACACTAAATTAAGCCAGACTAAATATCAGCAGTAGGCACTAGTACATTCAGTTTCCTTTGGGATCAGTAATGTGTATTTAACAGAAATATCCAAAAATTAACTTTTAAAATCAGAGCTGTAAAGGACACAGATGGAAAAATGCTGAATTTTGTGTACACCTGGGCGAAAGGCTGTCTTCATTTTGGTCAGAGCTTCACTGCAGTCTGCCAAGAGGTACTTTGCTTTCCTGTGGTAAATCCGCACCACCCCTAGGAGTAAGTGTCCAGAGGTTCGCAGAGCTATAGCAAACTGTGAGGATTAAAAAAAAAAAAA
>VZRS01009260.1:45934-63387 GCA_013398055.1 Ifrita kowaldi
CCGCCCGCCGCACCGGTGGCACCTATGGCTCAGTACGGCTGCGGCTGCGGAGGGTGTCAGCTGAAGGGACGCGGGCGCTGCTGGAGAGCCAGCTGAGCCCCCCACCCCAGCCCCCCGAGGGGCCCGTCTCCTAGCTCTGTGCACCCCGGGGACACCCCGCCGTTGGCAGAAACGGGGTCCCCTGCTGCACCCCAACACCAACACCATTGGGTGAGACTTCGCCTACGCCAGCCTTCAGCCACCATTCTCACCTCCTCAAACCCTCCGTGGATGGTGCTCCGGCCCAACAGCACCGGAATGATGAGGCTTTGGGATACTCCACCAGACTGCATGGCTCTGGCCTGGGTTGTTCCCCACCACCAGCACTGGGACAGCATGGCCTTGGGATCCCTTGTCGCCTCCCCAGTACTTTCCTGGATGGGATCCTGCCACCAGCATCATGGCAAGTGGCACGATCAAGGCACCCGTGGGATTTCTGTGCCATGGTCAGCTGCAGCCTGGGCTGGATGTGAGACTGAGCTCCTTCCCACAGCCAGGACCTGACTGCTCCTCCCGACAGATCTGTTTCTGCCATCAGTGACCAGTTTTAGCAATAGTTTCCTGTAAAACTCTGGCACAGAGCTGGTGCTTGCACTGCTTCGGGCAGAAGAGGAGGCAGCAAGCATGCCCACCACCCATGGGGTGGGGTCCAGCCCCCTGCCACCCCCCAGCCCTCACACCCCAGCAGCCCCATTCCGCACAGCAGGATGAAGGCGAGGACACACGCCTGCACTGTGCCAAGCATCCCGCTACCACCAGCAGCCCCGGAATGGCCTCTTCAAAAATCATGGTGCTCCATACAGAAGAGAGCGGATGATTCTCAGTGCCTCGAGGTGACGTGGTGGCTGTGTCCCACGCTGGCCTGGCAGTGCTGCTGCTGGGATGTCCCCACGCCGGCCTTTCTGCTGATTCAAGGGCTGTTGTCTGTGGTGTGAAGGCAAAATTGCATCTCGGGAATTAAACATGAAGCGTCATTAAAGCACAATGTTCTCTGGAAAGAGAAATGGGTATGAGCAATGTGCTGGGAAAGGGAAATAATTATCCCATTGGAAAATGCAGACCCACAAAAGGTGCTGTTTATCATGAACTGCTATCAGTTTTCAATCCATCCCATAAGTTACCCACTTCAAACATTCTCAGGCAGGGACAAATCCCTCCAGACAGCCTGACACAAAAGTGATTTTTACATCTGGTTACCTGGGTTGGGTTTTATTCCAGGGCTTCCAGTGTCCCTCGGATGCTGGGGACAGTGTCCTCGGCCCTGTGTTTCCATATAATGCTTCGCAGATTCTTCCCGCTGCTGTGAAGGGCCGCATGCCCCTCTCCCTGTCACTACATCACCAGCAACGCTCTGTATTTATCATAGGATCCCAGGAAACAACCTTGAATCACCTCACACCTGCAATCCTGGCACCGAGGCACCTTTCCCTGGGATGAAACCATACTTGGAGTGACATGGGTGGCTGTGCCCCCCTGTCCCCAAACAAGCATCCCCTGTCCCCAACAGCCCTGGGGCAAATGGCTTTAAGCACGGCTCGAGGGGCCAAATGAAGGGTCCAAGGAGAGCAGGGGAGACAAATGTCATTGTGGCTGTCCCTGAGGGGCCCTCGGGCAGAGGAGGAGGTGATGCTGTGGGAGGGAGGGAAGAGAGGGGAGGAAAGAGAAGAAGAGGAGAAGGGGAGAAAGGGGGAGCTCTGAGCCTTCCCAAGGCTTTGCCCTGAGAAGGCAGATGTCCCTCCTGCAACTCAGTGCTGGTCCTGCATGTCTGGATTAGAAAAATAAACCAGTTAGATGGAGAAATCATCCTCATCCCTTTTTGTTGCTTTAAATACGATGGAAAGAGTGTTTTCAGGATGAAAGGCTGAGCCTGGTGAAGGTTACAGCTGCTGAGCACCTGCTGTATGTGAGCATGAGAAATACTCCCATGGATTAGGGCATGAGGCTGCTCAAGAGACTGCAGGAAGGGGCTGTTATTGTTTTGTCAGCACATTGCTGGACTGTGCCTTGAGTCCCTGCAGGACTGGGGGGAAGCCTCTACATGGTGAGAGATCTATTTACAATGAACAAACTGTGTCAAGGAAGGAGTGCCATTAAAGAAGATTCCCCACGGAGAACTCCAGGGCTGGGATGTGATTTTGTACGCAGGCTCCCCTTGGCTGAGGTGTAGGGTGGCTGTGGCAGAGAGACATGGAGCTGTCTGACCTGGCTGTCCCTTCATCGCTCTGGCAGGCACTGGGGAAGAGGCACTAGCATGTGATGCTTAATGTGCAGGGGAGTAGTAGGAAGCAATCCAAAATATTCCAGAGTGCTGAGAAAAATCTGGCTGGGAAAGGCTGATGCTGTGCAGCCTGAGTGGAATGAGGGTCAATGGCTCTCCAGTCCCCCAGTGCTGGTGTTTTGGGGCTGTCTTTCTTTGTGCCAGGGGCGAGCAAAGCCAGCAGGGAGGGCCCAGCGTGCCTTTCCCAGTTCCGTATAAACGGGGGCTGCTTTGTTTTCCAGCTGGGCCACACACACGGCTTCCCTGCACCCAGGATCCAAGGGATGTAGCACCGGCTGCAGGGTAATTAGCGACGCCGGGGGGTTCTGCCATCCCATCGGGAGCATGCAGGCAGGTGCTGTGGGCTGGGCAGGCTGGCAGATGGCCTGAAGGACTCTCTGAGGATCCTGAGCCATTACCAATAATCCAGTGCCTCTCTTCAGACGTGTAGTGAAAGTGCTGCTGCTGGCGGAGGGAGGCTGAGCCTGTGCCAAGACCGCACACCCAGCCCCAGCCGCTCCTCACAGCCTCTCCGTAAAAATTAACGCGGGGTGTGTTACTGTGCTCCCGTGCATGTTAATGTTTCCTGTCGCTTAGGGGAGGAACAGCAGTGCTGGGGACAGGGACACATGGCCAAGGGCCTGAACTGCCCCTCCTGTGGAAGGGAGACCTGGCTCTCGCAGCCACTGTGGTACGAACCCGCAATGGGGTCGGCTGCCCCCCAGGCATTCTCAAGGAATGGGGTTTGTGCTCGACACAAGCCCTACAGATGGAATAAGGAATGTGCTTGGGATCACTGGCCCTCAGGAGCCACCTCTGCCACGCTCCAGCTCCTTTGGTGGGACCCAAGCCAGCTGTGGGGACAGTCTCCTGTATCCACTGCCCTGTGACATGGAGAGGAGGATCCTTTCCTCCTTTTACCCATCCTTTCTGGGGAGTGGACGGCTCGGCCCTGGGAGCCCAGAGGCTCAGGCAAAGGCCTGCATCGGACACTTGTCCCCTTTGGAACCCACTCCCCTCCTCTACCACCTGTTTCCCAGCTGCACAACACCACGAACCCGCCGGGGCCAGGCGCTGCAGACAAAAGCCGGTTCCTCGCCCTGCCGCAGCCTCTCCCGGCGCTGACTCGCTTTAATTAGCCCCATCAAAGCCGGCTGCGTCTCTCCCTCCTGGAAGGTCGCAGAACATGATTAATTCAGGCACAGAAAACAGCCGCCCCCCGCAGAGAGGGGCCTCTCGTGAGGCCAAAGCTGTTTCCTCTCCCCCATGCAGTACGGTTGGAGTCCGCAGTCTCTCAACCCCAGCAGCAAGGCTGGGGGCTTCTTTCTCCTGGAACAAAGCAGTGAATGGGCACAGGCTGTCCCAGGAGCCAGAGGGGATGAGCCAAAGCAATGGCCTCACCGACCCGTGGGTCTGCAGGTGGCACTTCCCCTGGAAAACCTCTGGGTAGTTCAGTGGGTCTGGGCTCAGAACCAGCCCCTCCACGAATGGGGGTCCATGCATGAGTCCCGGGGAGATGCAGGGGATGCTCCAGCTGCTCCCACCACCAGAGTTCTCCAGCTGGTCTTCCCTGCTCCCACATGTGCAGAGCCCAGGGTGGCACACACCATAACCCAGCTTTATTAACTGCATTTGTAGGCAAAGAGGTTTTAAAAGGAAAAAGCCTTTTGGGAAAAGGGAGAGATGAGGGGATCCCTTGCTCCTTTTTATTTCTGCCAACGCAGCTGCGTGCAGTGTTCCAACAGCACTCAATGCCCCGGAGAGGCAATTACTGCAGGAGCAGGCTGGGCTGTTCTCCACTTCATTTTCCTAATACAGTTACATCGTCTTGGAAAAGCGCTGCTGCTCAGGGGAAGGTACAAAGCGAGTTCCCAGCGCGGAATCTCTGCCTCCGGAAGGGCTCTGGGGCTTCCCCTTGCACAGTAGGGAACACAGGGGGACACCCCAGTAAGCACCAGCACAACACTGTTGTCAGGTTTTTATTTCAGTCTCATGAACATCCTTCTAAGAGATCAAACCATGAGAAGAAAAACAGCGTGAGCCCCTGACAGGAGAGATGAGCTGCAGGCCCAAAATCAACTGAGCTGGGGAATCTGTGGGGAAGGGAGGTTGCTAGAGAGAGCCACGCAGATCTCAGCTATTCTCCCCAAGCCAGCCAGGAAGAGCCACATACAACAAGACTGACTGCAGGGGAATGTGTTCTAGAAACCTCTTTTGCAAAGCTCCCTCCCTCTTACCCCACACTCCTGCAGTGCCCATGGGCACCCCTTGCCACACTGCCTGCAGGGCTTCACAGACACCCCAGGAATGAAAAACACCATGGCTGCAGGAAAGAGAGGAGGCAAGGTGAGCCAGGAATTCAATCTATGTTTCTTCTCATGCACATCAAAGGCTTTTCTGGTGCTGCTCTTCAAAGCCAGCAGGCAAAGCCGTAATCCCAGCTGCTGCTGGGGGTCTGCCCATGGAGACCCCGTGGGCTGGGCTTTCCAGCCCTTCAATCAGTGCCTTGCTTAGATACAGAGCAAGAGAGAAACCCACTCTGTGGGGAGCCCACTCCGGCTGTCCCCTTCACAAGTTTGCTGTGGTTTCCTGCAGAGGAGCAGCAAGGAGCCAGCTCCCTCCTCACACCCACCACTCGTGGGACTCCAGCAGCAAGCTCTGCCACCCCAGAGAAGCAGAGGAGAAATCCCACCACACCCAGGCCGCTCCCAGAGTGCCGCTCCCCACGCTCCCACCTTGCTGGGTGCAAATGGCTGGGCACCCTCAGAGGAGCAGGGAAAGAAATGACCTACTACTGCCTCCTCTTCCATTCTGCAAACAGGGAAGCCTTTATAGCTGATGGGACGCATGGGAATGTGGCCCAAAACAGAGAGGAGGAAAACGCTGCTGGAAAGATGTACGCCCATCAGACGAGGAGTGAAGAGGCAAAGTGCCCCTGCTTCCCAGAAGACTTGTTCGAGAGCAGCCACGTGGTGACTCCTCACATGAACATGTCGTCGTAGCCTGGAGGGGGAAGGTGGTCAGGATCCGGCCTGGAAGGAAATTCAGAGCAGAGTCAAACAGGAGTGAGAGCTCAGGCCTGCAGCAGCAGGGATGAGCTGGGATCCAGTGGCAGGCTGGAAGCATGGCCAAGGACCTACCCGGGTCGCCCAGTTCCTATCGGGCCAAAAGGGTCAAATCTGGCACCTGGTGGAACAGCTCCTGGGGGAAGCCGGCCTGGGATGCCCGACGATGGGTCAATACCAGGGTGCGGGAAGCCAGAGTGGAGAGGATCCACAATCATTCCCCCACTCCGACCTCTGGAGAAAGAAAAGGCAGAGGAGATGAGATTGGCACTGGAAAGAGAGAACTGCAGAAGAAATGCTGAGCATGGGAACAAGGGGTTAACCTGACACATGGCACGTGGGAAGGAAAGCTCCCAGGACCAGCCAGTGAGGCAGCCCATGGCAGAAAGACAGAGAGCCCTGCAGAGCATCCCACAATTGTTTGAGTAGGAAGAGACCTCAGAGCTCATCTTATTCCAACCCTCTGCCACAGACAGGGACATCTTCCCCTAGACCAAGTTGTCCAAAGCCCCATCCAATCTTGAACACTTTCAGTGATGGGGTAGCCACAGCTTCTCTGGACAGCCTGTGCCAGGGTCTCATCACCCTCACAGGGAAGAATTTCTTCCCAATATCCAATCTAACTTGGCCCGCTGTCAGTGGGAAACCATTCCCTTTGTCCTGTCACTTCAGGCCCTTGTCCAAAGTCCCTGTCCAGCTCTCTCAGAGCCCGTCTAGGAACTGTAAGGGGCTCTAAGGTGTCGCTGCAGCCTTCTCTTCTCCAGGCTGAACAGCCCCAGATCTCTCAGCCTGTCTCCACAGCAGAGGTGCTGCCTGTTCCCTCAAGAAGCACCAGACCTGCTGGCCCTTGCTGCAGACCCGTGTTCCATCCCTGCGTCCCGTCCTGCCCTGCACGGTGTCGCAAGAGCCGGCTGGGCTCCCACAAGCCTTTCCAAAGAACTGCCTGGAAGTAATTTGCTGACCACGGCGGCTCCTCGGAGCTGCCCCACGCTGCGAGTGCCATTCCTCATGGTCGGCTTTGTGCAAACGCGGCTGGAGCCTCCGGACACCGCTGCCATCATACAAGTCATTAACAACCATGCTAATGAGTTCCATTAGGCCAGAACGGCTGCCCAAAGTGCCCCGGGACAGCCAGGTCCCAAGAGCATATTCCTGGGAGTCTGGGTCTCCAGCCCCAGCGCTGGCAGGTGTCAGCACACGAATCTGCTTCCATTTACCATCTTATTTTGTCATTTACAGAGAAATCTCTGATGAAGGGCTGGAGGCACTAAGAGAAACAGGGACACCCTCTCCCAAAATGAATCCCCTCTCCTTGTGCGATCCGGTTTCCTTCCAGTTTCCCCAGCTCCAGGCCTCTCTTTCCAGCTGAGCAGGGACATTTTTAGCTGTCCCTTTTCTAGCCAAACCCATGGAGAACCAAGTCTTGCAAAAGGGGAAAAAATGCCATCCCCACAGGAGAGTGGTTCCAAAGAGGAGACTCCTGGGCTGCAGGACACTGTGCAATGACACCACAAGCTGGTTATTGTCTGACTGTGTGCTTTTAACTGGAGCGGAAGATGACAGGTTCTCCTTGCCTGACCAAACCAAATATCAAGGATGTATCTGTGAAGCTCAGTCTCCCAGACAGCCCAGCCTCTGCTCAGGCTTTCTCCAAGTGCCTCAGACAGCCGGGAGGCTTGCAACAGGACTTGAGAATCTGTGAACTCAGCTTTCAGCCTCCCCTTCTGCAGACTACTGGGCTGGAGACACAGCAGCTGGTAACGGTTTAAATTAGAGGCTTACATTCACTTAACGATGTATTCAGCTTTGATTTACTGCAGGAATTACTGTGTGTTAAATGAATACAAGCTGATTATTAAACAGACACAGATTGCAACCTATCATCTATGCAAGAGATGGGATCTTATTACAATATTAGAACCATATTGAGCTTTAGCAACTGTCAATTGGTCCCTCACAATTTGCACTGAGCAACTGTCCCATCACCATCCCCACTCGAAGACACTTGGCTAGATGCTGTTCCAGTGGTCTCCAACCACTCCACACTCTCCAAAGGCAGAGTAGGGTGTGCTTCAAGAGCCATACTCACCCAAAAGGGTCCAGGTCTTCCCCACCAACAGCAAAGGGGCTCAAGGGGGAAGGCCTGAAACAGAGAACACAGCGAGATGTTCAGGGAAGGGCAGAGAAGCTGCGTGGAGCTTTGCCCATGGGTGCTCTCCCATGACAAACAGTGCAACACCTGGAGGGCCTGTGGGACCCTGTGTGAAGGGGCTGCCATTGGGAGCCATCCCAGGCCCAGAACACAGCATTCCCTGCTCCAGGGTGTTGCTGGATGAGGACACTGATGTGTGTGGCAGCAGCTTGCTGAGATAAAGAGCGCCCTGTTGTTCCCACTGCTTCAAGCAGGAGCTGTCCATATATACCAGGAATTTCCATGCCAGGGGATCCCTAAGCAGTTCTGGGCTAGGCCAGGCTCTCCAGCATGTCCCAGCCCAGTCACAGACCCACTTCTAGGAGTGTGGGGACAGTAGGGTGGTGGGCCTGCAGCCAGCTGGCACATCTCCCTGTCAATAATCCATGCCAGTAACATGGGTTTCAGAGCAGTGCCCACCTCCAGCCTGCCCTCCCAGGCCTCCCCACGGAGCCTCTCACACCCTGAGTGGCAGCAGACAGCAGTGGGGTGACACACAGCCCAGATGTCCCAGCTGGTCCCCAAGAGATGGCAGAGCCACTGCAGTGTCTCTTGACTTCCAGCCAAAGGGCATCATAGTGTGTGTGTGAGAGAGGGGGGAGCCTGCCTGCCACGTACAAGGGATGACTGGAAGGGGCCAGGAAGGGATGGCAAAGCAGGTGCCATGTGTCCCCTCTACCTAGCATTGCCAGCAATGGTTCCAAGGGGAAAGTGGGCTCAGGAGAACAAGAAGAGGAAGCCTTGCACCCCACCCTGGCTGGGTGCACCTCTGGTGTCCCAGCCACATAATGGCACTGTCCTTCCCACTGGTGTCCCTGCTCTGGCAGCCCCGACAGTCCCTCAGCCAGCACAGAGCAGGGCCACTCTACTTCATCCCACACCTCACCTCCCAGCCCCAGAACCTGCCTGCTCCCTCCTGGGTCTGTCAGTCCGACACACACCTCCAGAACAGCCCATCCCTCTCCAGCAACCAAATCAATCCCAAGTGTCCAGGCTGATCCAGCTGGGGAAGGTCTGGATCCTTTACATCCCCATCCCACGTGTGCAAGATGGGGACCTGATGTGTAGTTTGGGTCACATCCCCTCTGACAGGGGGCTCTCAGCAGCCACACGCTCTGTACTCACCTGGATGGGGCCCTTGTGCCCACTGGCTGCCGGGGAGGGAGCCGGAGCGGGTCCTCATCCCAATGCACGTCCCTTTTGGACTCAGGCTGCTTTTCAGCCTTTTCTACAGGGCCCCTGAGGGGAGCGATGATGCCTGAAGCAATCCTTGTCCTCAGCTCCTCGGTGTTCTTGTACACCCTGCAGCAAGAAGAGGGAAGGCAGTGGGCTGGGGTGGCCATGGCACCAGGACACGGGGTGCTGGACAGGCTGCAAGAGGCATGGGGAGGGGGCAGACAAGCCCAAAGTGTCCCTGGCACAAAACATGTCCCCTGCTGGCAGCACAGAGTGGACAGGAAGTGGTAACAGCACACAGGGGCACCAAAGTCCTCACCCCGTTTCAGATGGGCGAGGTGTCACCCAGCCACTCCCTTCTGCTCCAACCCGACCAGTTTGCACTGGAGGAAAGCACATGACACTGCAGATGTGGCTGAGGCTGTCATTCTCCTGGGCAGTGTCCACCCAGCACAATGCTCTGGAAATAAATGTGCTGGCCTGGCCTGTTTCCAGGTGGGGTGGCCCTCCCCTAGGCTCCAACCCATGATCCCACTGTCCTCTAAATCTCTTGTGCCAGCACAGAGGGAGGCATGGAACAGAGTTCTGGCTGCATTTCAAGGCTGGCCTGGGTTTGTACTGGGGAGTAAGTCCTCCAGCTCCTCCCAACCTGATTTCTGACCCTCTCTCCATGCCAGTAGGACATTTCCTCCTGCAGAAAATACCAGGAAACTGAGATTACTTGTAGAAGTCGTCCAGGTGCTCTGGGTTGATGTAGTCGGCCACTGCCAAGGTCACATCTGCCACCTTCTGAGAGCTGCAATCCTGGAAAAATGCAGGTAAAGCAAAGTGAGCAGCCTGGCAGAGTTGGGAATGAGGGACAAAGAAGCTACAATAACGGCCCCAGGCTTGGGATACAAAGAATGGGGCTCACCTGCTTCCAACCACATCCCTGTGCTGTGCCTGAATCTCCAGGAGCAAACCCCAGTATACAGCAATGTTTTCCCTGCTCCCTCTCCCCAGTTCAGGCTGCAAAGGGTGAAACACTGAGCAAAGCCACCTTGAACAGGTGCTTGTTGGGGGCTGGAGAGGAGTCCTGAGCTGGGAAAGGAACAGAAGCACGGCAGCTCCTGGGCTGGAGTGTTCAAGGCCAACTGTCCCACTGCCCTGACACAGCCAGGGTTTGACCAGCTTCATGCTGGGCCACAGCTTCTGCCACACAAACACCCCCTGGGTCTGCCCCATCCTGAGGGACAAACACTGCTTCCAGGTAGAACAAGCAAAAGCAAACATTTAAGAAATTGTCCCTGGTGTTCTTTTCAGCCAAAGGACCCCAAACCCCCTGGGCCATGTGGGTGCTCACCATGACATTGAGGATCATGCTGTCCTCCACCATGATGGCCTTCAGCAGCAGCTCATGGGCATCGTCCGTGGACTTGTAGCGCAGTGTATACACCTCCTTGTTGGCTTCCCAGCCGGCGGGCAACAGCTCTGACTTCCTTTCATCAGGACCTGGCTGCAATGGAACAGATGGGCTGCTGAGACCCTGCCCAGGAGCCCAGCATGACCTCCTAGGCCTGGGGGTCTTGTCTTGGCTGCACAGTGAGATCCAGGAGGGAACTGAGGTCTCTGGAAGGGGGTCCCTCAATGCCTTCTGGGTTTTGACAGCACAAGCAGGACTGCATTTCCTACAGGCTGGCCCTGCCTCCTTGCCAGCCTCCCACAGCATCTCTGTGCTGGAACAGGAGGGACATGACCACCCTTTGCTGAGCACGAGGAGGTAACAAATATCCAGACTGGGAGACAATGCTCTTCCCTGCCAGACACCTGTCACCTCCCCAGTATGACACAGAGCTGTCTGGGGCACGGGGGAAGGCTATCATCGTGTCTGTCCCAGCCCCACATCAGTGCTGCTGGGGGGCCCTGCACTACACTGTCCCCTCCTCTGGTACTGGGGAGGGTTTTCTGCCATGACAGTGCCCTGCGCCCCCCATTACTCCCCAACACCACATCAAGCACTCTCCCAACACCCATCACGATCCCAATTCAGTAGACCCCCACCTTAGCACTGGGTCCAGAACCAGACTGGTCCTCCAGTATTGCCCCAGTACATTTCCTCCTCAGCACTGCACTAGACACCTCCCTTTTATTTCAGAGTTCTGCCTCAGCACCAAGCTCCACTTAGCACTATACTAACTCCGTTCCCGAAGTCATAATGATCGCACCAGCAACAGGGTTTCCCGGCCTGCGACATCCTACAGACCACCCCTAGCATCGGGACCCTCGGCGCCCCCAGTACCGGGATCCTCTCAGCACCGCCATACTCCCAAGAGCGGGACGCCCTACAGCACCGGGAGCCCCCCCAACACCAGGACACCCCCATCCCCGCAGCCGCCCGCTCCGACCTCCACAGCAGCACTGAGGCCCCTCAGACCCCGCACCGGCCCGGGTGTCCCCAACACCGCCGGCGCCGCGCGGTTCCCCCGACTCCGGCAGCGGTCGCCGGGTTCGGCTGCATGGCGCCGGCGAGCGGCATTAGGAAAGGCCGCGGCTTCACCGCGGCCTACTGGGCCTCCGCGGCGGCGCAGCGCGGCTCGGCCCGTACCTGGTCGCCGGTGCCCAGGCAGCGGTAGCCGTGCCGGACCAGCTCCCAGTGGATGCCACAGACCAGAGCGTCCTGCGGGCGGGAGATGACGGCCCTTGCCAAGGCGTACAGTGGCTCCAGCCCCGCCATGGCTGCTCCGGGCCGGGGCGGAGCCGGGGCCGCACCGCCCCTCACTAGAGGGCCCCCGTCCGCTGCGCGGGGCCTGGGCCGCCTCCTGAGGCTGCCGGGCCGGTGACTGTTCTTTTGTGGTTGGCGCTGCTGAGGCTTCTCGAGTTCTGGGGTCGGTTTCGGGCCCCCCAGGACAAGAAGGACATTGAGGGGCTGAAGCGTGTCCAGAGAAAGGAATGGAGCTGGGGAAGCGGCTGAAGCACCAGAAGCAGATGGGGAGCCAGGGGGGCTCAACCTGAAGAAAAGGAGGTTCAGGGGGGGACCTTCTCTCTCTCTACAACTCCCTGACAGGAGGGTGCAACCAGGTGGGGGTCGGGCTCTGCTCCTAGGGAACAAGGGACAGGACAAGAGGAAACAGCCTCAAGTTGTGCCAGGGAAGGTTTGCTTTGGATATTAGGGAAAATTTCTTGACCAAAAGACTGCCCAGGGGGCAGTGGTGGAGTCACCATCGTTGGAGGGGTTTAATAGATTTGTAGATGTGGCACTTGGGGACATGGTTTAGTGGTGGGCTTGGCAGTGCTGGGGCAACAGTTGGACTCGATGATCTAAGAGGGCTTTTCCAACCTAAAGGATTCCATGATCCTGTGAAGGGTCTCTGCACAGCACCATCCAGCAGCCTCCAGGTTAATCACTCTGAGCCTCCTTCCCCGCTCCTAGTTCTTTCTTGTTGTCAGAAAAGCATTTGAGTCCATGCAGAGTCTGCTTGTGCTGTCATAGCAAGCCTTCACGCTGACACCAACGGCACCAAAACACCAAACAACCATTGATGGGTTTATTTCGTCCCTTCCATAACTCCCTTCTCTGGGTCAGTGTCTATAACACCTAAATTCTATTAAAGTTGCCACTAAAAGGCATTCAGGGGCTTTTTTTTCCTTGCCCCTGGGCCAGAGCCAGTGTCCTCAGCGTGGCTGGCAGGAGAGTGGGGCTCGGGACAAAGCCAGGGAACACCATCATCTGCTGCTTTCCTAATCTGAGCTTCAGCTCCTTGGGGATGCTCATCTTGACTTCATTATGCGTCAATTAATTAACTTGCACTGCTCGCTCTTTCCATTTCCCTCTCAAGAAGTCACTGAGGCTGAACAACCGACCACAGCCCCACAGGTCCCATAGGAATCACCACCAGGAGACACCATACCTCCTGCCATATTCTGACACTCCTGTCTTCAGGGAAGACAGCTGGACTCATCAGGAAAGCTGCTGCAAATTTTCCACAGGGCCGGGATTTCAGCACAGGAGCTCTATGAGGGAGGCATCGGATGGGGATGAGTTGGGAACAGCAGGAAATGCCTCAGCCGGAGCTTCTCCATTGCTGAGATGTGATTCAGAGCAGCAGCAGCATTTCCACCCCAAGGCTCGGCTCACTCCCGGGCAGCAGCCGCGGTTTCAGGCTTTGATGGCATCCACATTTCACTTTCCCAGTGCAGCCCGGCCCTGGGTGGGCCAGGCGGCTACCAGTGGCTCCATTTGAATGCCCTCTTGTGAGGCAGAATTTGAAATCATAGGTCTCCCTCCAGAAACCTGATCCGGAATCCTGTATCCCAGTGCCGCTAATGGACGCCCCTTACGTTCCTGCAGAACTGCTGCAGGTGCAGGAGCACAGGGTATTTGGGATTGGTGGCCTCAGGAGCTGTTGGTGTCTCGGCAGGATCACACAGAAGCTCTGCTGAGTGCTTGCCAAGCTTTCCATTTCCCATCCAAATTGCTGCCATCCCTGTTCACCCACCATCCGCTCCCCACCCTCTCGCCCCTCAGTACGTGCTCCCACCCAGCCCTCAGCTTGTCCTCCTGTGGCCTCACCTCCATATTCATCCTTAATTTATTTTCCCACTCTGTGTTGTGTCAGCTGCCCTGGACCGCTCTTTAGAAGGGACTGTTGGTGCCAAGTCCCCCTTGGCATGATCAGCCCCTCTGTGGGCACGGCAGTGAGGAAAGCAGGATGCCTCCATGCATCCCCTCACCACGGGACCCTCCTGGGAGCCAGGCCCCTGCCATACCTGAGCCCATGGCCCTGGGGCTGACTGCCACTACATCAAAGCTGTTATTCCAGCACCCACGGTGCCATGGTGGCATTGCCTGACTCCCTGTTGTCTCCTTCCTCTGCTCCTGTGCCTCACTTGCTCTGTGGCTCATTGATGATGAAAACCACTGGCCACATGAAAGCAGCCCCCTAATGTGAGGTAGGGGCCTGTGAACTGCGTGGGAGGTATGGAGAGCCTGGCCCCAGCTGGAATCAACAGCCAAGTCACTAACGAGGTGATGAGGATTGCAGAGCTGGCACAGTTGTGCTGCAAGGCCAGTGCGTCACAGCGACTGCCGGGCACACTGGTGCCATCATCAGAGCAGCCATGTCCTTTTTGTGACTGCTGGAACACAGCTGGGAGCAGGAGTGATGCTGTGAGAGCTGAGCGAAGCCCTCAGAGCAGCCAGTGTCCCCATGCCTCGCACGTGTTCATGATGATTCACGCCCAGCTCTTGCACCAAGGAAGCTGCCCTTGGCCATTTTCCTCCCACTTTTACCTGGGAACATAATCCAGGAACATCGTGGTGGCCTGCTCCCTGACAGAGCGTGGATGGGGGTGATGTCCCAGGGGAGGCGGTGGCTGGAGCTATCCCAGCTGGATGGCGGTGCTTTGAGCAGGTAGAAGGCTACATCAGTCGGGGTCACCTCCGTCACACAAACCGCAGACTCCCCTGACCTTCATACTTTCCCACTGCCTCACTGCTCCCATTGCATGCGCCCACTGTGGTGTTGTAACGAGCAGAAGAGGAAACAGATTTCCCAACCGCCCGCCCCGCTGGCAGCCCATGAGCCCTCTGTGCTGGGAATGGCAGCCAGCACGGCCGGGGCAGCTGGCTCACCCCTGTGCTGTGCTGTGTGTGCTGGGTACGACCCGGAGTCTCGCAGGAGAAGGCAGAGAGGGGCCATGGATAATCTGTGGCTGATGTTCAGGTGTTGCAGGCTGCTGCTTCCCTCTGGGTCAGCTCACTGCTGCTCCTCTCCCATGCATCACCCAGGGCTGGGTGACGGATGGCACTGCCATGTTTTCTTCCAGAATCCCTGTCCTGCTCCATGCAGGCAGCAGTTTCCTAGCACACAGTGGGAGGGAAAGATGGGATCCCTCGCTGCATAGCAGGGAGAGCCAGCAGCGCTGGAGTAGCTCCTCCACAATCTGCTCAATGCCTCAGGGCTTACTGGCTCTTAAGGAGCCACCTGATTGTGACTGAAATCACCAGTGCCAAGGGACATGGACGGGGACAGGACTTCCTGGAATGGGCTTTTCCCCTCACTGCCATCATTGCCTTAAGAAGGGAGGTAGTCACTCCATGAAAATTTGGCCTCCCCTTCATTTCCCCTAAATTCAATTCCAGGGAAAGATGACACTGAGGCAGGAGAAAGGGGTTTTTTCTCCGGGAAAGAAATGCAAACCACATGCAGGCAGGCTCGGGCAGGAGGAGGGACTGGGGCTGCAAGAGCCAGCACTCAGCAGCGAGGCCGAGCTAAAGTCAATTAGTGCTTCAGGACTCCAAACATGCCCGAGTGCTGCGCTTCAAGCAGGCATGATCCCTGTCGGAGAGAAGCTGCCAGTAGGGTTTGAAAATAATTAGGAAACCCAGAACCCCAGTGCTTCCCAGAAAAGCCTGTTAGTTCTGCGGTGGAAACCTTGCTTGCAGGGAGTGCATCGCACAAACAGAGTCGTGACTCATCAACTGGATGGAGCTAAACTCCATTTTTTGGAGGTCAACATGCTCAAGTCCTAATGAGCTTTACCCTTGGTAGGGCTCCTGTGCTCCCTTTGTCTGCCTGAATTCCAGGGATACCCAGCACACCTGAGAGTAATGGGGAACTCTTTCACGGGATGTATTTAATCCGGAGACACCAAGAGCTTCCAAGAGGGCAGTGGTGGTGGGGAAACTGAGGCACAGAGGGTTCAAACCACCAACCCACTGCCTCCAGCCAGAGCCTGCACCCCACCAGCCCCATCCCTGCAGCCTGGGTGGACACTGTCAAACCCTGCTCTTGGGGGATCTCAGCTGTGAATACGAGCGGTCCAGGACAGCCTTGGAGGAACAAAACAAGACAATCAATCACCCTTGCTTCATCCCGCCCCAGTCTGCATTGTGCGGAGCCTGAGGGACTCCACATCAAAGCGAGAGCAGCTGGCTGCCGGGGTGTCCCAAGCTGGCTGCCGGGGTGTCCCAGCCCCAGACGGGCAGCGCCCTGCCCACGGGCTGCCTGTCTGCACTGCCCACACGGGCTTGGCCTCTGCTCCGTGCCTGAGCCCCGGCAGCAAAACCGGGATGCAGCACTGCTCCCTGCTGCGAGTGCGGAGGGAGATGCCCGAGGTCACGGCGGCTGCAGAGAGCACTAAAGGTGGGGGCGCATGGATGCGGGGACACCATTGTAGCATTCCAGGGCTGGCAGCACCTTCCCTCTGCAGGGGCGAGGAGGAGGTGGCATTGCATATGGAGGAAGAGCCAGTCCCTTCCCAAGTTTATCCTGGAGCTGCGGGAAGCCTGCAGAGCAAAGCCTGCTCCTGCCGCGCAGCTCCCGCTATCCTCGCAAGACCCTTTTCTTTGCAGTTCCTTCCATGCCACACGGCGGGCGCTTCCCCCGGGCTGCAGCCCCAGCGCTGCTGCAGACAGTACATTAATTTTTGGATGTCTTTTGCAGCTCCCCAGCATTTCTCTCCATCCCAGGCACGCACGGATGGGATGAGGCAATGTTCTCGGGGAGTATCGGCTTCCCGGCTGGTGGGGAATATTCCCTGATGAAACTGGTCCAACGTGCTGCCCGGTGGGGCTGGGGATGGTGAGGGGGTGCAGTCGTGGTGGGCTGGGCTGCACCATGGTAAGCCAGCAACGTTGACCATCTGGGATGGGGCGTCTGAACACGGGAGAGCACCTGGATCCCCGTGGAGCAGTGCCGTGTGTGGGTGCAGCACTGCAACAGCAATTTGGCTACAACACTCCAGATAACCCCTATTTTCCCTCTGGCAAAGGGTCAGGGTGGCTCTGCCCTGTGACCACAGCATGGGACAGAGCGGGGAGGACACGTCTCTAGCAGCCTGCGGGACACACGTGCCCGTGGTGGGTTACAATTGACATTTTTTCCAGTTCGTTAATTAAAACACAGAACAAAAGTCACTAAAGTGTGAGGCTGGGTGTTTACAGGGAAAATTCCTCTTCAGGTGCCAGGTTTATTAATAGAAGGGGAAAAAACAAGGGGGAGAGGCAGGGCCACAGCTGGACAAGGAACAACTGGGAAGGAGATGATTTTGTGGGGGTGGATGATGTTGGGGGTGTGTGTGTGGGATGGGGGTGTGAGGATGGGGGTGCAGTAAGCACCCATGCCCCCCACCACCAAGACCCCGGGGTGCTGAGTGGCCATGGGGAAGCCATGCCATGGGCATTGCTGTGAGGCAGGAGGTTCCCAGCTCACCCAGTGGGACTCTGGCAGAGCTGATTCAGATCCTTTGAAGTTTTCCCCATTAACTGCCACAAATTGGTCAGGATCCAGGCTGATGAAGCAGAACATGCTGTCAGCATCACCACCAGAGCTGGAGCTGCTGGGACACAAGGAAGACATGCTCAGCCAGGGTTCATGGTGTGAAGTTTGGGGCAGCAGAACCCCCCTGGCTCCTTCAAGCTGCCCCCAGGGGTGCAAAGGATTCGCAGCAGTGTTGGGGGGTGGCGGAGCTGTGCCCCCCAGACCCACATGCCACCCACCTCCACCAACTGCCTGCACACAGGCTGGCATTTGCACTTCCATATGTGACACATTAAGATTTGTTTAGAAGCCCTTTATTGTCATATTTTGTTCTTTATTTCCTACAAATTCAATTTGCTGAAGGATATGTGCGGATTGTGAAATTATTTTGAGAATAGTTCCTCTGGGTTTTTTAATTTCCTTTGTATTAAATTTTTACAGTGTTTAAAAGGCTATGAAAAATTTTATATTACAAAAAAAAAAAA
>VZRS01009260.1:63532-81472 GCA_013398055.1 Ifrita kowaldi
TATTACAAAAAAAAAAAAAGGAAAGAAAAAAAGAAAAAGGAAAAAAAAGCCAGGAGGGCAAAATTCCAGGGAGGAAAGGAGAAGAGCCCAAGAAGGGGATGAACTGCGGGTTGGCGCTGGGACCAGCCATTGCTGCCTCTGTCATGGCAGGCGCCGGGGATGGTCTGGCACAGATGCCCCCTCCTACTCCCACTTCATCCTGGACGGAAAACCGGGGCTGGGAGAGATGTGGCCGCTGCCTCAAAACTGGTGCCGGAGTGGGCCCTGCCATTTGCTGAGGCCCGGATGATTGTGGTTATTCCCACCACTCAGCCTTTCCCTTTCCTTTGCTGTCCATATGGGAGCAGGACACGGACACTTTGCACAAGGCCCTGGGGCTCCACTGACCCCCCGTCTGCCTTTCCAACCCCTCGCAGTCATTCAGTGCAGACATGAAAGCCCACGGCCACTCCCGGCAAGAAATTCCTGACAAGAAAATCTTCCAATTATTCCCAAGCTGTGACTGCAGAAAGCCAGGCTGCCCTCCATGAAGGGCTTCACAGCTTGGAGGCATTAGGGACCCCTTTCGCTGCCGAGGCGATGGCCAGTTGGGAGCCACCCTCCCACCCTCTGTTCCCTGCTCTGGGTGTTTCCAGCTTCTTCAACTCACAGACACATTTTTCATCTCTTTAATTCTACCATTGTCATTGTCATTGTTCCAGGCTGGTGCAAATTGGGAACTGGCCGTGCACTGACACTGCTGCTCCCTTCGCCCGCAGCTGCCCTTGTCCCCAGAACCAGCAGGAGGGCCCATTCCAGGGATGGGGATGGTACAGCATCCTGCTGCCAGTCCCCCAGGGCTTTTGCACCTTGGTCCATGTCCCTGCCTGGCACAGGACCCTGGCATGCTGCATTCTGCCTCTCTCCAACATTATTTCCCCTTTTCAGCCTGCCCGAGGGGTGCTTGGAGGAGGGTGCAGGGGTTGTGCCAGTGTCTGGTGAAGGGCTGGCTGAGACCCCCCCAGTATTTTGAGAGGGCTCCTGGGGCCTCAGCAGCACTGGGGAGGGGGCTGGAGGCTTTGGGAATGATAGAATCATCCAGTTCCAACTCCCCTGCCATGGGCAGGGACACCTTCCACTAGACCATTCTACCTGGCCTTGAACACTTCCAGAGATTGGGAAACTCAAACCCAGCAGCATCCCCAGCCTCAAGGGACCAGGGACAAGGGCTCCCCTTTGCAGTGCCAGGGTGCCCAACCCTCACCACAGCTATGCAGGGATCTGTAGGGTGATTGGTGCCTCTCAGCACTAGGGGAAGGAGATGATGTGGAAAATAATTATGCAACAGGATTTATCAATTTTTAACATGGAAACGGAAGAATTCGGTGAATGCGTAACTTCAATTGAGAGCAAGATGCCAGGGCTGCAGAGTTGTTGAGTGCAGTTGGATATGTCAGACAACCAGCAGCACTGACCATCGGGGAAGAATGACAGGATGTTTGAATAAACTGAGAACAGCACAGCCTTCCAGGGCTGTGGGGAGGCAGGGATGTAGAGATATGGGGATAGAGGGATATGTGGATGAGGGGATGCAGGAATGTGGGGATTTTGGAGAGGCAGACACGCAGGGATCCAGAGATGAAGGGATGCAGAGATTCAGGGTTGTGGGGATGCAAGTCCCAACCTGATGGTCCCTCTGCCCATGCAGACCCTCTCCGTAACCCCAGCGTGCCAAGGCCTTCTCAGATCAGCCTCACTCTGCTCCTCTGACCCCTCCAGGGAACTTGGCAAAACGACGGGGGAGGATTGCCGAGCAGATCCCAGCTCTTGATCTGTTCTAGGAAAAGAGAGGCCACACCAAGAACTTTCTGAAATTCCTTCCTGAAGCCTTGGCTGGGAGCCGCTGCCGCTTTGCTGAGGCATTCAGACCCTGGCAGCACTGGGGCTTGAGCCTGGCCTGGCCATGCCATCCTGCCTCTTCCCAGCACCCAGGTTTAGGGAGCTGCAGCCTTGGCAAGGGCTTCCTGCTCTGGCCTTTGCCCCTGTTCAGGTGTCTGGGTGTGGAGCCTCCCTGCCAGCCTCCTCCTGGCTCCTCTTTGCCACCAGAGTCACGAGGTGGTGGCTTCTCCAGGCCACCAGCATTGCTTTTCCCACCACATGCTGGCAAATTCCTTTCACATGAACAGGAAATACGAATTCTCCTCTTTTCTTTGTTTTTTCAGAAAAAGAATATGTTAAAAAAAATAATCTAATCAAATGCTGTTTGTTTGTGGTCTCGGTGATCTCCAGTTGTTTGGTTGAGGCTCAATGCGATACCATTGGGATGGCCAGGAACAGGGACCCTCCGAACCTACTGCAAACCCAGGTGCTCCCCGCCCTGCCATTGTCAGCAGAGCTGGGGCTCATCCCCATGTGGGGACAGACAAACATCCCCATGGCTCCACTGCAACTGGGAGCACTGGAGCCAGAACTGGTTTGGCTGATGGAACCATTGCTGGCCCTGCTTCTGTCGGGCTGGCTGGGAGAGTGTGGGAGCACAGGGATTGCTGTGTGGTCTTCCAGGAGGGCTCAAATTAACAAACCAGCATTGTTAAACAGCTCAGAACATCAGTAACCTTTAATTATCCCCTTTTTCTATGGGAGGAGGCATTTTGCACCTGGGGAGGCCATGCCACACATCACTCTTTCTTCACAGTATGATGGGATTTTTCCTCAATGCCAATGTCTGGAAGCAGCCCTGCTCCAGAAGCCCTGCTCCAGTGGGAAAGCACTGCCCTGCCAGGACCCTGGAAATCCCCATCCATGGGAAACAGCACTGTGATCCTCTCAGGACCCCTGTTCCTGGATATGGCCCAGCACAGGAATATCTCGACTCCTGCAAAGAGCTGATGCAGGTTTATTCCTCCAGGGAGACTCTGAGCAGTATCAGTTCCTTGGGACCAAAATCACCCTTTGCACCCCACAGCACCCCTAGGCCAGGGCTGGGACCTCAGCAGGAGGGACCCTCTGCCTGCAGGAAGGTGCTGGAACTTCGCTACTGCAATGGATGGCCGAGTTGGTTTGTTGGGAACCTCCCAGACAACCAGGGAAGAGTGAGGGTGGATGGAGAGAGATGAGGGCACCAGGTCATGACAACCTCTCCATGTTGTGGTTGCCTCTGAGCTGAGACAGAGCTCTCTGCAGTGGGGAGTCATGAAGCCCCAAAATGCCGTGGGAAGGAGAGGTGGCAGCTAAGAGCGCTTGGAGTGCACGCGGGGTGCAGAGGAGGCTGGAGACATTTGGAAATGTTCTTTTTCTGCTTTCACAGTGCAGCGTACATTTTTTACTTCATTTAATCTTTTTCACTCAAATTCCCAAGTGAAGAATTCTTTCCACGAGCCAGAGCCTGCTGCCACGGCTTTGCGCCTGGCCATGGCACTGGGGACCAGTTGGAGACCATGCCCTTGTATCCCTCCTCCAGCTGCAGCAGCACAGATGCTCAGGAATGGGCATGAGGCTCAGGGCACCCAACTGGCACCCTCCCCATCACTGCTTCATCTCCACTGTCCCACCCCAACCCCCTTTTCTCCCCACTGCTGCGATTTGGTGTTTTTTGGGGTGATGAACCTCCTCTGTGTGCTTTGAGCGGGAGCTGCCCACAACCCGTTTTAAACAGCTCAGGCTCTGTCTTCATTCCAGCTCCTGAAAATTGAATTTGTTAGTGGCACAAACAGGATATACAAGACTGAAAAGAAAAAAAAACCCTAAGAAGAGGGGAACATTTTTCTCCATGTCTTTTCCTTTGACCTATGAGGACCATATCCGCTGGCACCCCTGAGTGTTAGTCAAACTCCTGATAGCAAACAGGCCCTAGGGACCTGCTCTGTCCAGCATCCCAGGACACTCCTGATCCTGGATTTTTTAATACAAAGGTCACAATTTCTGCTCTTTTCCTTTTTCTTTTTCCTGGTGCTCTCCAAACTGACGCTAGTTTATGGTGCTCTTTGACGTCAGCCACAAATGGGGCTGCCAGGTGGTAATAATTTTCCTGAATGTCGGCTAAATACAATTATCACTCCATTTTCACTTCAGAAATATTAAAGTTTGTGTTCCTCCTGTTATTAATTCTGAAAAAAAGCCTTTGTAAGTCACCGTGGCACACGGCTGCTGGCCCTGGGGTGCTGGCAGCCACAGCAGGGCTGGTGACCATAGTCCAGGCTGGCCTTGCTCTGCCACGTCCCTGGATTGTTCTGGAGGGGAGGGATGGGAGGCAGTGCCCTAGAGACCCAGAGACAGAGCCAGGAATTGGGATGTTAGCAGGACTCAGGATGGATCCTGAGCCTGGGAGGGTGAGGAGGGACCCATATCCCTGTGGGAGACCAAAATTCCAGTTGCTGTGGACCATGAACTTAAATTGGGTGTTTCCCAGCCCCGTGCCAGCACAGCAGGGTCCATCAAAGGACAGGCTCCTAGACACGCTGTTTCCTCCTGGCTTGGTGTCCAAAGCATGAGCACATCCCTGCAGCTTTGGCCAGGGCAGGCGGGAGCTGAGGAGCCGCTGGCTTTTGTCATGGAATGATCACATCCTGCTGCCACGAGAGGTCCGTGAGGGTTGGGATGCTGCAAAAGTCCAAGTTCAGCTGCAACCAGAGGACCCAGGGCAGTTCCCAGAGCTGAGACACTGGAGTTGGAATTTTAGCAAAAGGCTTAAAAGTAAACTTTGAGACAGAGACACTGTGACAACCTTTGGTGGCTGAGTCCCAGCTGAGTGATGCCAGCACCAACATCAGGCTCTCAGCCCTGGCACAAGCTGAGGTGCAGGTGCAGCCACACATCCCAAGTTTTCCTTCCCTGAGGGCACACAGATGGGCACACTGCTTGCCTTCCACTGCCCAGGGTCACCTCAGCCTCTCACCAAGTCCCCTCACTGGCAGCACGTGCACTGGGAGCTGCAGCTGCGGCGGAGCATGGACAGGGCAGGGCATGGGCAGGGCTGGCCGTGGGCACCGGAGCCACGACTACAGTGGCTGCTTCCACAGCCCTCCCCAGGTTCTGTGGCTGCGGGGGGGAATTTCCCCATCCCCAACCAGCAGCCTGCCCAAAGCCTTTGTCTTCTGCTGAATTCCATCTGGTGAGAGTCATCCACCAGAGTCAGAGGATTTAAGCTCCTGGGGAATGATGTGCAAGAAGGGAACCATGTAGTCACATTAAAATTATTTGAAAAAGAATGGTACTTCTGAGTACTGTCTCACGTGGAGCCAGGAACATCCATCTGACTGATGCTTCCATCTGTCTTTCTCAATAGTTTCCTTAAATAGTCCAAATATTAAAAGAAAAATATTGAAATTTGGCATATATGGTTCTTAGGAGAATAGAGGAGGGCCAGCTACTAAAATACCAGTGCCTTGCTCCCTTCCAGTAACAAACACATGATTTTCATTGCAGGGAACACAGAGGCAGCCGATAGTAACATCTGGCACAGAGGACGATGCTCCATGGTCACCGATGCTTTGGCTTTGCTGGGAGAGCAGGCTGTGCCCAGGCTGTACTGTGGGCACAGTAGCAGCACCCGACTCATCTGGGGAATTCCAGCTCTCTACAGCAAAGGAATCTGCAGTCCAGCTGCCCCAAACTCCAGGCTCCCTGCCCCGCACTGCAAGTCCCATCCCCTGCCTTTCCTTGGAGAAACCTTCCCTGAGCCCCCCACTGTGCACGGCCAGGGGGAGTTGCTGCAATGGCAGGAAAAATTCTGGAGCACTTTTCGCACCGTGTCTCAGTTCCTCGAAGACCTTGCCTGCCGTTGCTCTTAGTCTCACCTCCTGCCAGCTCTTCCCAGGAACCCTGCAGCAAATGGGAATTGGTTTATGGCCTGGCTCAACACTGGTGACTCCTCACCACCGTGTTTGCTCGTTTCATCCATCCAGCTCCGCTCAAGGAGCAATGACATTTTCAGTGGTAGCGTTTCAGTGGCTTATGTGGGATGGAGATTGATGTTGGCTTCGAGGATGGCGCTTGGTGCAAATCCTTTCCCACAGGGATGCCAGGGCTGCGGGGCACTCCCTGCCCCAATGTCACCCACTGCTGGTGCAGAGTTGGATAAAACCTTCAACGACCCCCAACCTTCACGTCCATCTCCTTTCACCTTCTCCGGTGAATACCAAGGTCCCAGTTCAATGCTTCACGCAGCGAGCAAGCGCATCCTCCCTCCTCCCAAGGTTCTCCACATTCCACCATCCTCATCTCCTGGCTACCTGAGAGTGCTGCCCAAGCACCACCTCCCCTTGGGAAATCCCAGCTCAGCCATAACCACCGGCCCCGGGGCTACAGAGGAGCCCAGTGCGGGGACGCCGTCCTCCCCGGCGCCCGTCGGTGCTGGCCGGCACTGAGCCCACCCCGCACCAGCCGCCGGGTGTTCTCCCCGCTCTGACAGCTGTACGGAAATTGGAAGGCGACGCTGACATGTGTCAACAATAACCAGCGAACAAACGCCAGCGGCGGCGGCGGCTGTCCCCACCACCTCGAGGAGGCTGGCCACTCTTGGCTGAAATCACGGCACGTTGCGGCTGGAAGCCGGAGTATTGTTTCAATTATTTCCATTATATAAAGTCAGGCCATTTAATATATTCTGCCTCAAAGGGGCTCAACTAAAGAGATAAAATAAACACTGGAAATCTGCTCTGCTGACATGGACCAGGAATTCGGTTTCGACACCAAGCCTTCCCTCCCATCTCACTGCTCGTCTTCCCTCTCCTCCCGGCTCCCTCTCCTACTCTTGCTACCCCTCGGCCTTCAGCACCACTTGATGCCAATTCTCTCTTTGGGCTTTGCTCCTGTTTTGGCAGCCGGAGCACTTGAAGGCTGTGCAGCCACGCTGGCGTCCAGGACTGGAGCAAGCCAGAGGAGCCAAGAAGAGAGATGGAGCTCTAGAGCTTGCTCTGGGATGAAGGATTTGATTTACGGCAAATCTTAAGCCTCTTGGGGTGCCACATTCCCTGAGAACAGCAGGGATGGCGGGTGGCACAAACCCAGGAATGGCTGGAGTGTGGCATGAGAAGGAGGAGAAGAAGAAGGAAAAGAAGGAAAAGGAGGAAGAGGAGGAGGGGAGAGCAAGTGTGCCATGAGCGTGCTGCAGGCTGCACTTGGCAATGGCAGTACTAAAATAAGCCACCTTCACGCCTTCCTTCTCATCTGGGAGAGCTGATGGCATCCCGGCACTGAGGGACCTCACTGGCTCTGTGCTGGCACGGGCGGTGGGGAGTTGGGCTGCCAGGAGACTGGAGCTGCTCCCACCAGTTCTGACCAGGCAGGAGCTGCTTCCCATTGGAACTTCCCACAGCATCAGCCTCACCAGAGCACTCCTCCCTTGGAGGGCTGTGCTAGTCTAGGTATTCCCAGCATGTTGGCATGTGGGAAGGAGCACCAGCCACACCAGCAGTAAATCTGTTACTTGGCCTTTCCCAGCAGGTTTCCCTGCTTTGAGCTCTGCCTCTCCTGGAGCGGGGTCATGGGCAGTGCCACCGCCAGGGACCCGGGTGACAGAGGGAGCCGTGTCATGGGATGCCCGTGAGGGCTGTAGTGCGGTGTGAGGTGAAGCTGGCATTTCATAAGAGCAGGGAAAGGGCCTCTGCCGAACTGGCGCGAGAGCAGCTGTGACTTTCCATTCCTGTGGGAAGTGGGCTGCCACCGTCCAAGCATCTGGGCTTGTTATGATGGGAGAGAAATGCCAAGTATTTTTCTTCCTTATCCACTACCATCCGCTCAAACACTCCCCTGATCAAACCCATATTCATCGCCTGGGATGCACTGGAGAAGATCCCTCCCAGCCCTCGTGGCTGCTGGGAGCTCATGGCACCTGTGGAGAAAACCCCGCCCTCATCCAGGGGCTCCCTCCATCCCCTTGCCCCTTCCTGTCTCCTTCTGCTGCTAGCCAGCTCCAGACATTTAATTTGCACTTTACTACCTTTGCTGGGAGCATCCCCTCACCTGCATCCCCCTGCCTGCATCCCTGTGCCAGCACCTCTGTGACTGCATCCCTGCTGACCTGTGGGCCCGGCGGGACCGCACTGACCCCTCCAGAGCCCTGAGCATCCCGAAAGCAGCCACTGGGATGGTGCCACGGGCGTGTGCCCTGGGGCGCCTGCCGTGCCGGGAAGCAGGCGGTGCAGCCTTGGAAGGTCACCAAGATTTTTCCGAAGATGAAAGTGTGCTCAAGTGTCAAACAAACTTTCCAAATTATCTTTCTGGACACTTTCTCCCTTCTGCTTTGGAAGACGGAGGAGGAACATTTCATTCCCTCTGTGCTGGCGTGGAGCGGGGCTGCGTGAGGAGCCGGCAGCTGCCAGCGGTACCCGCGGCTCAGCCTCGCTTCTCCCCCGCATCATCCCTGAGTCACCGCGGGTGCTGCCCTGGCATCATCAGCTGGGCTTCCCGCCTCCCTGCAGCCCCCCAAACCCCTCCCAGCACAACAGAGGGCTGCCAGGTGCCCAGTTAAACAGCAGACACCACCTCTCCTCCCACTGCCATTTGGATTTGTCATAAGTAGACAAATTAAGGGAAACGTGTGGATTTCTCTGCTCTCTCAGGGATACCTGGCGCATAGCAGCAGGGGCGTGGGGACAGCGGCTCTGCCGCCCTTGGCAAATCCCCCGTGATCCCAAACAGCTGGGAACGAGCAATGGCCACGTGCTGCCCCGAGGATCCATCACTAATGAGAGCTGTCTAATTAGTGCGTTCTCCTGTGACGGGTCACCCTGGCAAGGCTTGCGCCAACATCCGCTCACCCATGCCAGCAGCCAGAGAGCGTGACCAGGAACGAGGTGCTTCCCTGGCCCTTGCCCAGTGTTTGCCTTCCAGGTCTGGACAAGGAAATTCCCTATCGGCTCCAGGGCAGCTGGGCTGGCACCCAACAGGACTTGTGGCAGCTCCTTGCCCTGTGGTGCCCGTGTCTCCCCCAGGTGATGGCCATCCACACCAATGCAGCTGCCTGCAGCCAGGATTCGGAGACACTCAGATACCCCCAATGCCATTCCCGTATCTCTATTTTTTTTGCGCTGGAATGGCAGCAGCATCCCCATGTCCAAATGGGCCCCCAGCCTTGCAAACCCCTGATGGTGATGCCATGCTGCAGGTTTGGTTATTTATGGAAATTTCGGCTGAGCCAGATGCTGCAATTTATGCATTTTATGTGTACTTTTCCAATTTATTTCATAATTAAAAAAACCCAAACCTAGAGTGATCCCAACCATTATTACTCCTGATTTCCTCAGTTATTACTCCTGGTTTCCTACAGTGAGGCCAAAGGGGTCTGAAATGGCTCCTTTGTTGTCTGATCATTAACCCTTCAGGAATGAAATGCAGCAGTGCCGGATGGGAGCGGTGGAGAGAGAGACTCGCGGTGGGGGGGGGGCTGAGGGAGAGAAGGGAAACAGGAGGGAGAAATTCGAGCGGTAGAGAGAAGATTAACCCCAATGTACTGTCCCTGGGCATGGTTGGACACCCCAGGACACTGATGGACACATCCACTGCGGCCCCGTGGGTGGTCTGCTCTAGTGCAATGAGTTTGCTGGTTCTCAGCAGCCCCCAGCCCGTTCGTCTCTCCCAGGCGATGCAGACCCAGAGCATCCCAGGTGGGAACCTGCAGTTTACTGGTGTATGGGATGAGCAGGTGGATGATCATCTTCCCCAGGGTGCTCAGGAGGGTCCTGTGTGCCCAGAAAGTCCCTCTGTGCCCCCTCTGGGGGTAAGAGAGGGGCACCATGTGCTGGTTTGCGCTTGGTGATGCCAGGGGTGAATGCATTGTCACTGGGGCTGTCGCTGGTGGCCAGTGGCCCTGGAGCCCTGGCTGGGAGGTCACCAGGCTGTTCCAGGGTACGGCTCCTAGCACAGGGCTGGCACGATGGAACAAGCACGTGGGGCCCCCAGGATGGGGACCTGCGCCTATAGGTCACCTCGGGTACCTGGCGAGTGAGGTGTGCCCCTCATGTCCTGCATCCCATCCCAGGCACAGCTCTCAGGGTGGGTTTTGGGGAGCACAGCGTGGGACAAAGGGTGTGGACAGCCGCGTGAGAGCCCGGAACAGCTCAGTGAGCTCGTCTTGACTTGGCACAGCTTGGCACAGCTCGGCTCGGCTCAGCTCTGCTCCCGCAGCTCGGAGGGAGGTGAGTTAAGAAGCGCTCGGAAAATCAGAGTCAGCTGCAATCCTGGGGACAGCCGGGGCAGACCCACAGCCGCCGCCGGAGCTGCCGGAGACCCACCACGGCTCCCGGCGACCTGGGGGCTCAGCCCTGCCCGGGGGCTGTCACCGGCCCCCCCAGCCCTGCTGGGGCTGGGAGCGGAGGGCTGATCCGGGGGGGCCGGCGCAGGCAGCGTCACCCGCCTGGCTCCACCCCCCCAAAATCGCAGGGGGCTTCGCTGTGACCCCGGCGCTGGGATGGCAGCGGGACAGTCGGACCGCGGCGGGACGGCGGGACGGTTCCCAGCCGAGGTGGTGGCTGGAGTGCTCCGGGGGGATCCAGTCAGGGCGTTTGCCAGTCGCTTTGTTGCTTCTGGGGGATTTTTTATTTTTTTTCTAAGATTATTATTATTTTGAAGGGGAGGGTGAGGAGAGGGGGCTGACACTGACTATAAAGGCAGAGCTCTCCGGAGCAGACGCCACTTCCCCGCCACCATGAGCACTCCCCGGGCCTGACAGCCCCAGCCTGCCCCAGTGTCACTGGCTCATGCTGCCCTGAAGTGTGGCTGAGTGCCCGAAGCTCGGGTTGGGATGGTGTGAGCCCGGAGCCGCTCGTCGCCCTCCCAACACCCCTCACCGGCTCTGGCAGGAGTCGAGCCCGCCAGCCGCTTGGATGATTTGATTCCTTCCCTGCCCGACATCACTCCTGCCCAGATGCAGTGGATAATATTCATGTTGCTGTTATTCATCAGCTCCATGGAAATGCTCACGCAGAACCGGTGGAAGAAGCAAGGTACGGTGTGCACAGTGGGCTTGTCCCACTCGGGTACTGCGGGGTGGCTGTGGGACTCCAGGCTGCCTGTCCTGCCTGCACGGAGCAGGAAGAAGTTGTGAACCCGGGCTGGAGGGTGCCAGGAACCAGCATCCCCCAACCCTTCCCCTTGAGCCCCCTTGGGGACCATCTGCGTTCCCCTCTGGGTGTGTGGCACGGGGCTGGCTTGGCAGTGTGGGAAGATGCCGAGAGTAGCCCCATGGCACTGCCTGCCCAGTGCCAGCCCTGCCTTTTGGCTTTGGGGCTGGCAGAAGACAAGGGGTGCTGGTTGGCACTGGGACCAGCTCTGCAAACGCCAGCAGAGCCAGACACAGTGGGGATAGCACAAAATAGGCTGATTTTCCTTATTATCATTTCCTTTCTCTGCATAACACACTGAAGTGCCTTAGGAGTAAAACCTCCTGGAAGGATGCTCAGAGCCACGGCAGGCACTGCCTGTCCCCTGTCCCGTCCTTTCCCCAGGAAGAGGCACCAGCTGAGCCACTGCTCGGTGCCTGGGCAAGGGCAGGCTGTGCTGGGGCTGTGCCAAGGCACATGCCCCCTCCATTGGGCACTAGCTCATGTCCCCTCGCTGGGCAGTGCCCGGCAGTGCCAACTGGCGGTGTGGAGTGGGCCAGGGCTGGTTATCAGCTCCGTGCCAGGAATGCCTTGGTTTCGGGGCCAACATGTGCCAGGATAGGGGCAGGACCTCCCAGGACCAGGGCGGTCAGGGCTGGAGGCCAGAGAGTTTCCCTTGAAATTGTTCCATGTTAAAGGCATGCGGAGGCAGTAGGTGTGCGTGATGATGTGGGTGGCCAGGCTGGTGGTGGCCAAAACACCCCTGATGGGAAACAGCCTAGCACCAAGAGGGGCTCCAGCTACCAGTGCTTGATGCTGAGCAGCACAGTGCTCCAAGGCCCTCAAGTCTTGACAACACCTGGGGGTCTGGCCATGGCTTCACACCCCAGACATCTTATATCCCCTAAGATAACCAGCACAGAAAGTCCAGCACAGGGTTCAGGAGCCATGAAAGATGCCGCAGCACCCCACTGCCTCCCTACTGCCACTGGGACCTCTGATCTGGGCAGTCCAGTGCCCCGGAGACTCCCAGTTCTCAGCAGGACTGGGCGCAGGGTGAGCAGAGATGGGGGATGTCACACCCATGTCCAGCACATCTCAGGTACCCACTGTGCCCCCTGCCATCACCACTGGGCAGGAGGAGAGGAACCCACCACTTGTTCCCAATCCTCAATCCCATGGTTTCAGCATGAGCCACATTCTGTTGTGCTCTGCAGTGGCTCCCAGTGTCACTCCTGGTGGCAGAGATGTGTGTGCCATGCCAGCAGCACCATGGGATGGAGGAGCATGACCCCACTTCTCCCAGCTCCATACCATGGGATTAGTTCCAAAACCAGTGAGAGGAAGGAGGCCCCAGAGCCCATCCAAGGGTCCCCATCTTCTCTAGCCTGGCTGGGGTTGGAAGGAGAGCAGCAAAAAACCCCCTAAATATCAGAAAGAATTAGGGAAGGGAAAGAGGCTCGTAAATCCACAGGTCTCCAGGGAAGCCGCTCCAGCTGCAGCCAGGAACACAAATGTTGTCAGCGTTTGGTAAATATGTAACGGAGACCATAACAACTTAATGGATCCAAGGTGCTTCGTTAGCACTCCCAGCAGAGGCAGCTCTAATGAAGGCTCCTGGCAGTGCTGCCGTCCCAGACAGTGTGCCCCCAAGAAGGGACTGGGATGAGCCAGCCTGGGGACAACTGCATGGCACCACAGCACCATGGACTGGCTTGTGCCAGGGACTAGTGCACGGGGCTGTGAGGCATTGCCCGCCATCATCATCCGAGAGAATCCTCTGCCAGCATCTCCCTGGCTTCCCCAGCACCTCTGCCCCAGCCCCACAGCCGTGGGACCCATCTGATGCAGCTCCTGGGGTCAGAGGGACCAGTGCCAGGCATTGCTCCCAGAGTTGAGTCTACGTCCATGCTGGGCAGCACCCAACAGGTGGATGGGGCTTGTAGCAGCCTTGTCTAGTGGAAGGTGTCCCTGCCCATGGCAGGGGGTTTGAGATGATCTTGAAGGTCTCTTACAACCCAAACCATTCTGTGATTTTATGATTCTATAGCGCCCAGGCCCTAAGCATGCTGTACCAGGACTTCTGCACTGTCACTGCTACTCAGCCTGTGGTGCCAGAGCCAAGCGAACAGTTCCCAACACAGGGGCAGGGTGAAGGCATTGGATACCTGCATACAGGAGTTCAGTGACCCTTTCTCTGATGCCCAGCCAGCCTGGGGTTGCAGAAAGACGCAGGGCGTGTGTAGCCCCCAGAGCTCGATGCTTAGCTCCCCAGCTCCCAAAGTGCTCCTGTGCCAGGAGCATCCCTCCAGGCTGCTTTCTGTGGGCTCGGGGAGCAGGAGCTCTTGGTGGTGTCTCTCAGGGGTAGTGGATGTTGACACCCTGTCCTTGTCCCTGGGAACAGAGCCCACCTCGGGGTCAGTCACCCTTCCACAGGCTGGGAGTATGGCATGGACAGCCAGGGAGGCAGCAGAGGCTCTTGAGCAACAGACAGATGCTTATCTCAGCTCCTCTTGAGGGCATCCAAAATGCTCTTTGTCCTCTGACACTTAACTGGCATCAACTGATTAATCAAGGTCAGAGCATATTTCTACCCACTGACCCAGTGGTTGTTCCACTTCCCATGGGATGGGTAAGGCTAGCTTGGGATGTGGCTCAGGCTGTCACCCACGGGCAGTGCTGGGCATGGGGTAAACCCTCAGTGTGGCTCTTGAAGTGATGGAGGCCATCAGTGATGACCAAGCCAGGAGCAACGGCTCCATGTGCCCCCGAGCTGCCAGCGTGGGCAGAGGTGGGGATTTGAGGAGCGGAGGGAGGTGGAGTGGTATTTGCATGGAGACAGGACAGTGCCGTCACCGTGGTGTGTCAGAGAGGGGCTGCCACGGGGCTGGGACCCACCTCGGCACCTGTGCCACAGCCCCTCTCCTCCATTTGTCCCCGCAGCGAGTGCCGGCCTGCTGGAAAACTGCACGGGCTGTGTCCTGTGCTCTGAGGACAACGGCTGCATCACCTGCCACCACCGGCTCTTCCTGCTTATCTGGAGGGACGGCATCCGCCAGTACGGGATGTGCGTCCACACTTGTCCCCCAGGCTACTTTGGTGTGCGGGGTCTGGAGGTCAACAGATGCACAAGTACGTCCCGCGCCAGCCGGGGTCCCCCTGCTCCTACTCGTGCCCCCTGCTCCCCTCGCCACCCTGCGGGTCCCAGTGCTGTGGGAAGGGCGATGGCTTCATTTCCCACAGCATCCCTGGTGGCACTGCATTCAGGGGCGGTCGGGCTGGGAGCGCTTCGTCCCCTTTTCCCTTGCCCAGAGCTGCAGCCTGGAGCCCGCAGGTTTTGGGTCCCCGGTGGGTGCCGGGGGTGCCCCGGGCTGTCCCGCTGACCGGCCGTCCCTCCCGGCAGAGTGCAGGTCGCCCAGCTGCGAGAGCTGCTTCAGCAGAGACTTCTGCATGAAGTGCAAGGACAAGTTTTACTTGTACAAGGGCCAGTGTTTCCGGCAGTGCCCCTCCGGCACTGCGGCACAGCCCGGCACCCGCGAGTGCCAAGGTAAGCAGCACCCGCACCCCGTGCCCGCCGTCCCTGGGGACGTGCCTGGCGCCGAGGGGTCACCGATCCGTTCTGCCCCTGTCCCCGCAGAGACGTGCGAGCCGGGGCCGTGGAGCGAGTGGAGCGCCTGCACCCACGAGAGCCGGACCTGCGGCTGCAAGTGGGGAGTGGAGACGCGGGTGCGGGAGGTGCCGGAGGCTGCCCGGGAGGAGGGGACTGCCTGCCCCGCGCTGCTGGAGACCAGGAGGTGCCGCATGAAGAAGCACTGCCCGGGAGGTGAGCACCGCGCCACCGGGGCTGGAGACAGCCTAGCGACCCTCCAAAGTGAGCCCGAGGGTCGCTGCAGGAGGACGGTGGCAGCAGGGGTCTGGCAGTGGCCGGCGAGCCACGCTGTCATCTCCCAAGCATTCTGAAAATCTGGGTAAAGCCCAGGCACATGTGCTGAGCAGCCCTAGGGCTGGCTGCTCCCACCTGGCAGTCCCCGAGACTGCCTGGGACGAGCCAGTGTCCCCTTCCGGGCTGGGCTGGGCTGGGCACTGGCATGAACCGCCGTGGTGGGATGAGGCTGCCGAGCTCCAGCTCCCATCCTGCCACGACGCGAAGGGAGGCTTTCTGCACCGCAGCTGTGAGTAAGGAGGGTTGAGACACACACCGGGGAGGTTCCTGCAAAAGCCTCTGAGCTCCCCAAAAGCTGGAGCGCTCGTGGAGCAGGAGGGCATCACCCAGGGGATTTCTGATGGCCAAAGTTTTGGGACACACGCCAGGGCGGAGTCCCCCTCCATGGCTCATCCAGCCAGATGTTCACTCGTGCTCCTGCGCTTCTCCCCACCTCGTCCCCAGGCTGAGGGCTCCCTGGCTCAGGGATTCTCTCACCTTTCACACACCAGACGTGCTGCAGGGTCTGTCCAGGCAGTGCGTGCACGGGTGCAGGGCTGGCGATGGGAACCAGGACGTGGCTGATGTAATTTTTGGATGCAGGCATCTGGACTGAAGCTACCCTAATAAATCTCCACTTAATAACTGGCAGAAAGGGGGATGCATGAGATACCGATCTGTAGTGCCTGGCAGCAGATCTGAGCCACCGAGGGTTGCGATTCGGAGCTGCGGGATCACTCCATGCCGTGGGATGAGCTGGCCGGCACCGCCAGCGTGGCGGGGATCAGAGAGGACAGGACTGTGAGGGTGGAGAGAAAAAGGATGAAGAAGGGGGGCTACAGCAGAGGACATGCATGCTGGGCGAGGGCCACGGAGCCAGGAGAGAGGCTTCATCCCAGCACCATCAATCATAAGTAATATTTTCCTGCCGACAGTGCAGAGGAGCTGATTCCCTTCTCCACCCAGGTCCCAACTCACGTCTTTGGGGTGCCAGGTGGCATCGATTTTGAGGATGTTCCCCTCCCTGCTGCTCTGTGCCAGCTCCAAACCCGCAGAGCTGGTGACAGTTTGATGCGAGAAATTTAGTGTGGGAGGACAGGCTGCTCCGGAGCACTGAGTCCTGCAGCACCGTGCGCATGCCCAGCCCTGCCTGGCACACAGCGGGTCCCACTGGCAGGGACTGCTGTGCCAGTGTTTCAGGGGCACCTCATCTTGTGAGGTGACTGAGGAGGCACCCCAGAAAAGCGCTTGGCCTCCTGCCTCTGCCTGTGCTTCTGCTCCTGCAAGTTGGAAGCCCTGGAGCTATGGTGATGGGCTCAGGGGCTGGCAGGACTCTACTCTTGAGGCTGCTATCTGGGATCAGCTTCAGACAAAGGCCTGTTCCCTGTCCAGCAGATGGAATCCCATGAGTGCCCCCCAAGCAGCCCCTGCAGGAGAGAGCAGCCCCTCCATGTCTCCCACTCCTGGGCAGGCTGTTCGGCATCCCTGCCACGGCAGAGCGTGCGTCTGCCCTTGCTCCCAGGCTCCTGCCCGCCTGGCCAAGTGCTGGGTTATGGGATCCAGATGCTGGAGGGAGGACGAGGAGTTCACTTGATGCATCCGAGACACCCCCAGCCCAGGCGAGCCAGGGCAGGCAGCCGGACCCGACCGTGTGATGAGAGATTTGTGCCACCACTTCTGAGCCATCCAGGCGGCTGGAAGGGAAAAGCCACCACGCTTGGCCGTGGCACAAACCCCTCGCGCTGCTGTAAATCTGCCTTGGGTGTCTGTCCCGCTCTCCAGACGCTTGGCGTGCGTGCTGTGCCCTCTCCTTTGTGGGTGGCAACTGTCTGGGAGATCAGAGCTGAGAAACAGCCAGGCAGGACAAGAACTGAAGCCCTCAGAAGGGGCTGGGGACAGCAGTGCTGGCACACGCAGCAGCAGGGACAGTCGTGGTCCCTTGTGCCCCTCACACCACTGAAGCCCCCACCCATGTGACTCTAATTGGAGTGGGCACAGGGGGTCAAGGACAGACAAAGCTGCCCTGTTTTGGGGGCAACCATTCTGATCCTTAGCATGGACTCCCCCTCCCACTGGAGCCCATGGCACAGCAGGGTTTATCCTGAATCCCTGTTTCTTGGCATCTCAGCACCAACACCTCAGCCAGCTGGAGGGTGTGTGGCAGCTTCTCGGGATGAGCAAAGATTTGTGTCAGCCTGACCCTGGAAAGCTCACAGTGGGTTGACCTGGGATGCATCCACTCTCCACCAGCACGTTGGCTGTGCTACTGGCATGGGGACCATCCACACGTGGAGGGCATCCACAGGGAGAGCTTTAGCACCTATGCATGGATGCATCCCAAATGCTCAAATCCTCTCAGGGGCTGTCTGGGTCCTGTGGTGGTGGGCAGCACCTGCCCACCTTCCTCTTCAGAGAGAAGGGAGGCACATTCCCACACCATGGCAGAGCTGAGCACGGCTGTGCCATGGCTTTGGGGTGTTGGTGCAGCCGCTGTCCCTCTCTGACGTCCACAGTCCTTGCTCAGAGAGAAGCTGAGGTTTCCCCGGGCAGCTCCCACTTTGCTTGAGCTGCCCCAGCCCATTCCTAGGGATTTTGGGGTACCAGGATTTAGAGTCCAGCCATGGGAGATGTGGGGACAACACACCAGTGTCCCTCTGCCTATGCCACCCAGACCCCCCACAGACCCATGCTGCTGTTTCATGACCGGGAGAAGGCTCTGGGGTCCCCAAAATGAGAAACTGGGTCCAGCCCTAACATCCTGAGGGAGAATATGGGATCAGCATGCCATAGATGGGGCTCAGGTTGGATCATGTCGCCTGGACAATGAGCGAGCCCTCCTTTTCTCCTCCTTTTTTTTGTTGCAGAGAAAACCGAACCCAAAAATAAAGGCAAAAAGCGACAGAAGAAGCCGAAGACAGAACGGCACATGGGCACCTAGCAGGCACCAGCACGGCAGCTGGAGTGCCATGGCAGGAGCTCCCAGCCAGCTCCTGCCACGGT
>VZRS01009268.1:0-14472 GCA_013398055.1 Ifrita kowaldi
GAGCGCGTCACGCGGCCCGCTGGTCACGTGGCAGTGCCGCCCCGCCCACAGCCCCGCGAGGGGGCGGAGCCGCGGCCAAGGGGCCGGGGTGGAGTTCGGGATCGGGACCGGGATCGGGACCGGGATCGGGACCGGGACCGGGATCGGGATCGGGATCGGGACCGGGATCGGGATCGGGATCGGGACCGGGACCGGGACCGGGACCGGGATCGGGACCGGGACCGGGATTGGGATCGGGATCGGGATCGGGATCGGGATCGGGATCGGGGCCGGGATCGGGATCGGGATCGGGGCCGGGATCGGGATCGGGGACGTACGACTCCCTGGTGCCTGGGCCAGCCCCGTGTGGGGACAGGGGCCGCCGTAGCAGTAGCAGCAGCTCCTCATCAGGCAGGCGGCCCCGCTGCGGCTCCGCAGGACGGGAACGGAGCTGGCCCGCGGCGCCCGCCCTAACAGGACTGATGGCAGCAGCACCGCTGAACCAGTTCGGTTGGAAAGGACCTCGGAGATCATCGAGCCCAAGTTCAGAGCCAGCGCCACCACGTCAACTCAATTGTGGCACTAAGTGTCATGACCAGTCTTTACCTAAAGACCTCCAGGGACAGTGGCTCCACCACTTTCCTGGGCAGTCCATGCCAATGTCCAATCACCATTTCTGTGAAGAAATTCCTCCTGATGTCCAACCTAAACCTCCCCTGGTTTAGGGGAGGCTGTGTCCTCTCATCGTGCTCCTGATGGCATCAACACCTCTCTGGGGCAAAGCTCCGCTTTAAGTGCTCAAGGCCAGGCTGGACAAGGCTCTGAGCAATCTGGTCTAGTGGGAGGTGGCCCTTCCCACAGCAGGGCCTTGGGATGACATGAATTTTAAAGTTCCTTCCCATCCAAACGGTTCTGTGATTCTTAGTTCACAGAGGAATGATGACAGATTTCTCCTGTCTGAGCACACACTGCTGTCGGGGATCGGGGGTCCCTGAGCCTGCCTTGTCCTGGGGGTTCGCTCACTCACATCTTTGTTCCTGACAGTATCAAACACAGCAACACCCTCTGGCTACTTACATGATCATCAGAACCATGTAAACCTTACCACTAAACAATTCAGAAGAGAGTAAATTTCGGTATTCATCCTGCAACAGGACAGGAAACCGAGGGGAAGAGCTCAGTGGCTTCTTCAAGCCTGTCATAGGAAGAAATATATATTTCTGGTGGAAAGCCAGTGATTAATTTGGCTGTGAGCCTGTGAGCCAGGCAAATTAAGCAGATGCCCAAAAATTTTCTTCATATTAGCAGGAGGATCAGTGTCTCCTGCAAACATCCTGTCCCTCATGGTCACAGGCACATGGTGCTGCACAGGAAGCTGACTTCCCTCATTGGATTTGTTTATGTATTATGAGGAAAATATATCTACTGTGTTGTATGACACTTGGTTTATGTCCTCAGAGGATATCCTGACCCAGAATGAAACACATTTCTGTATTTTGGTGCATGATTTGATAATCAAAATGCAGAAATTACTGGACACTGTTCAGAGACGATTGATGAGACCAAGCATAACAATGAAAATAGCAACTTCATGTTTTTAGTATTTTCATTATTATGCAATAATAAACTAGAAATAGTTAAGAAAACATTTTCTGATGAGACTTTGTGGCCAGATCAGCAACTGTTGAAATATATACACATTTTTCAATACAGAGAAATCCTAATGACTTTGTGAGCATACCTATCAGTTAGAATGGGCATTAGTACAATCAATTTCAACTTCTTCAGGACAAGAAATCTATGCTGTATCTGTAGGATTGAAGTGACAGAGGGGGACTGAGAAGGCATCCACTGCCCAGCTATCTCCAAAGGCAGCAACAGCAAAAAGGAGAACACTTCTATGGTTGCATCAGCAGGACCAAGCATAAAGAGTCATTTTATTTCTATAAAAGGTTTGGTGAGAGTTAATATTGAAATAGCTTTATGGTAATGTAGTAAAATGTGTAGTTTATAGCAGAGTATGGAGTTTTATGGGGTCTGCAGACATCCAAAAAGAGCCACCAACCTTATAAGCTATATATGCTATATATAGGAAGATAAGTCAGATCTTCAAACCACTGATCTTTAATTCCTACAGTTTGAAAATTCTCATGAATTGCATCCTTAGAACTGGATTTGTCTTCACCCAAAAATAGAGACCTTTTCTCTATGTTTCACTAGAGAAGCTCTTTTATACTATATTGAGGAAAAACAGTGTAAGAAGGACATCTTCATGCTGTCTGACAGATTACACTTTTTAAAAAATATGTTTTATAGTTCATTAAATGTTTGGTGCTTGGGCGGATACGTACATAGTAGCACATTAGCGCTACTTATAGCAACAGAAAGAAAAGGCAACCTAATTGGCTTTTACCAAAGACAAACTCTGTTGCCATTAGCATTGGGGCTTTCAGCTGTGATTCCTGGTGGGAAGGTGTCCGGCTGACCTGGCTGTGCTTGCAGAACAGCGAGGGAAGGCTGGTGCGACCGGAGCCTTTGCGGCCGCGCTGGCGCTGCGGGGCAGGCGGGAGCGGCAGCGGCGGTGGCAGGGCATGGCACAGCGGGCTGAAGGTGAGCTTTGCGCTACCCGGGATAGCTGGGCATGCCTTGGAATGGGCTGCCTGCCTTTAAGGCAAGCTGATGCGCAGTTGGAAGAGGCGCTGGCGCATCCCGCAGCTACGCTTGGTTTGTCCAGGAGGTGGTAGTGGTGCTGCGCAAGACGTCTGCATCGCCGGCAGTGGTTAACTGGCGACTCGGGAAACGACTCTGCTACAGGTCCACAATTCTGCCTCTTTTTCACAGTCTGCTGCGTGATTTTTAAGGCTAGGTAATGGGAACATATATAGGAAGTTGTTTTTGACGGTAACTAGGATTATACAGTCTTTTGAAACGTGGGTGTGCTTTGGTGAATAAGGCTTAAATCCACAACGTTCTGCATTCCTAAAAGTTAAATCCCGAAGCACTTAAGGATCAGAGATCCGAGTGCTGAGCAGTAACCAATGCTGTGAAGATGTTATTATGTCCAAATGGTTGAAAGTCCTGTTTTTCAGCTTTGTATGGGTGTATTGTTGTGCTCAGCACAGAAACCTGGCCACTAGCAAAAATCTGGCTTCTGCAAACAAACCAGTTTGTCTTCATGACAGAAACTGTTACCCAAGTCTAGGCCAGAATGGAGACACTGCATCTTTTTAGGCTTTTCTGGGAGGCTGCCTGCATGGCAGTGGGGCAGTATGTCAATCTTGAAAGTTACTGGTATATTAATTTGGATTAAGAAAATATTCTATTAGTATTTCAATTTTTAGAGTTGTTTTCCTGAAGATGTACAGGTTTTTTGTTCAGTTGTCCTGTGCCTCTAAGCAAAATTTTTCTTTATTTTTTTACCATTTGTCATTATGAGCAGAAATGTCAACTTTGTCCATAGATGCAATTGTGCAATATTTCGTATTATGTGGCATTTTGTTGTTGCTTCTGCAAAATTTATTTCTACAGCCTGATTTTGGTTTTTTCTGCACTGGCTGTTTGAGTCTGGCTGANGAGCCCAAGTTCAGAGCCAGCGCCACCACGTCAACTCAATTGTGGCACTAAGTGTCATGACCAGTCTTTCCCTAAAGACCTCCAGGGACAGTGGCTCCACCACTTTCCTGGGCAGTCCATGCCAATGTCCAATCACCATTTCTGTGAAGAAATTCCTCCTGATGTCCAACCTAAACCTCCCCTGGTTTAGGGGAGGCTGTGTCCTCTCATCGTGCTCCTGATGGCATCAACACCTCTCTGGGGCAAAGCTCCGCTTTAAGTGCTCAAGGCCAGGCTGGACAAGGCTCTGAGCAATCTGGTCTAGTGGGAGGTGGCCCTTCCCACAGCAGGGCCTTGGGATGACATGAATTTTAAAGTTCCTTCCCATCCAAACGGTTCTGTGATTCTTAGTTCACAGAGGAATGATGACAGATTTCTCCTGTCTGAGCACACACTGCTGTCGGGGATCGGGGGTCCCTGAGCCTGCCTTGTCCTGGGGGTTCGCTCACTCACATCTTTGTTCCTGACAGTATCAAACACAGCAACACCCTCTGGCTACTTACATGATCATCAGAACCATGTAAACCTTACCACTAAACAATTCAGAAGAGAGTAAATTTCGGTATTCATCCTGCAACAGGACAGGAAACCGAGGGGAAGAGCTCAGTGGCTTCTTCAAGCCTGTCATAGGAAGAAATATATATTTCTGGTGGAAAGCCAGTGATTAATTTGGCTGTGAGCCTGTGAGCCAGGCAAATTAAGCAGATGCCCAAAAATTTTCTTCATATTAGCAGGAGGATCAGTGTCTCCTGCAAACATCCTGTCCCTCATGGTCACAGGCACATGGTGCTGCACAGGAAGCTGACTTCCCTCATTGGATTTGTTTATGTATTATGAGGAAAATATATCTACTGTGTTGTATGACACTTGGTTTATGTCCTCAGAGGATATCCTGACCCAGAATGAAACACATTTCTGTATTTTGGTGCATGATTTGATAATCAAAATGCAGAAATTACTGGACACTGTTCAGAGACGATTGATGAGACCAAGCATAACAATGAAAATAGCAACTTCATGTTTTTAGTATTTTCATTATTATGCAATAATAAACTAGAAATAGTTAAGAAAACATTTTCTGATGAGACTTTGTGGCCAGATCAGCAACTGTTGAAATATATACACATTTTTCAATACAGAGAAATCCTAATGACTTTGTGAGCATACCTATCAGTTAGAATGGGCATTAGTACAATCAATTTCAACTTCTTCAGGACAAGAAATCTATGCTGTATCTGTAGGATTGAAGTGACAGAGGGGGACTGAGAAGGCATCCACTGCCCAGCTATCTCCAAAGGCAGCAACAGCAAAAAGGAGAACACTTCTATGGTTGCATCAGCAGGACCAAGCATAAAGAGTCATTTTATTTCTATAAAAGGTTTGGTGAGAGTTAATATTGAAATAGCTTTATGGTAATGTAGTAAAATGTGTAGTTTATAGCAGAGTATGGAGTTTTATGGGGTCTGCAGACATCCAAAAAGAGCCACCAACCTTATAAGCTATATATGCTATATATAGGAAGATAAGTCAGATCTTCAAACCACTGATCTTTAATTCCTACAGTTTGAAAATTCTCATGAATTGCATCCTTAGAACTGGATTTGTCTTCACCCAAAAATAGAGACCTTTTCTCTATGTTTCACTAGAGAAGCTCTTTTATACTATATTGAGGAAAAACAGTGTAAGAAGGACATCTTCATGCTGTCTGACAGATTACACTTTTTAAAAAATATGTTTTATAGTTCATTAAATGTTTGGTGCTTGGGCGGATACGTACATAGTAGCACATTAGCGCTACTTATAGCAACAGAAAGAAAAGGCAACCTAATTGGCTTTTACCAAAGACAAACTCTGTTGCCATTAGCATTGGGGCTTTCAGCTGTGATTCCTGGTGGGAAGGTGTCCGGCTGACCTGGCTGTGCTTGCAGAACAGCGAGGGAAGGCTGGTGCGACCGGAGCCTTTGCGGCCGCGCTGGCGCTGCGGGGCAGGCGGGAGCGGCAGCGGCGGTGGCAGGGCATGGCACAGCGGGCTGAAGGTGAGCTTTGCGCTACCCGGGATAGCTGGGCATGCCTTGGAAGGGGCTGCCTGCCTTTAAGGCAAGCTGATGCGCAGTTGGAAGAGGCGCTGGCGCATCCCGCAGCTACGCTTGGTTTGTCCAGGAGGTGGTAGTGGTGCTGCGCAAGACGTCTGCATCGCCGGCAGTGGTTAACTGGCGACTCGGGAAACGACTCTGCTACAGGTCCACAATTCTGCCTCTTTTTCACAGTCTGCTGCGTGATTTTTAAGGTTAGGTAATGGGAACATATATAGGAAGTTGTTTTTGACGGTAACTAGGATTATACAGTCTTTTGAAACGTGGGTGTGCTTTGGTGAATAAGGCTTAAATCCACAACGTTCTGCATTCCTAAAAGTTAAATCCCGAAGCACTTAAGGATCAGAGATCCGAGTGCTGAGCAGTAACCAATGCTGTGAAGATGTTATTATGTCCAAATGGTTGAAAGTCCTGTTTTTCAGCTTTGTATGGGTGTATTGTTGTGCTCAGCACAGAAACCTGGCCACTAGCAAAAATCTGGCTTCTGCAAACAAACCAGTTTGTCTTCATGACAGAAACTCTTACCCAAGTCTAGGCCAGAATGGAGACACTGCATCTTTTTAGGCTTTTCTGGGAGGCTGCCTGCATGGCAGTGGGGCAGTATGTCAATCTTGAAAGTTACTGGTATATTAATTTGGATTAAGAAAATATTCTATTAGTATTTCAATTTTTAGAGTTGTTTTCCTGAAGATGTACAGGTTTTTTGTTCAGTTGTCCTGTGCCTCTAAGCAAAATTTTTCTTTATTTTTTTACCATTTGTCATTATGAGCAGAAATGTCAACTTTGTCCATAGATGCAATTGTGCAATATTTCGTATTATGTGGCATTTTGTTGTTGCTTCTGCAAAATTTATTTCTACAGCCTGATTTTGGTTTTTTCTGCACTGGCTGTTTGAGTCTGGCTGAACTTAGCAGTTCAGCAGTTTGGCACATATAAAATCAAGTTATAGAAAGAAATGCTGCTTGCCAAGGCACTTGATTAAAATACACACACTGTTGAGAGGTTCAAGTGCCTCTTTGCTTTAAAGCATGGGCTCAACATTTCTTAGGGAAGTTCTGTGTGGCTTAAGTCTCAATTTTTTGCTGTTCTACTCTCCTGAAATTTGGCCTAATTGTCAGGTTTTGCAATGTCTGCTTACACAGAAGTTTGTGTGGAAGTGAGGTCAGGTAGGTGAATTGTGTACACGTTCCTGAAGATAATTTGACTCTCTGCAGCCCAGATAATCCGTGCAAATTGTAGTGCTAAGCAAACAAACTGAGAGTTTAAACATGTTCTGTCCTCTGAATGACAGTAGAAATTATGTCCTGTTGGTGAAAAAGGCACAGTGACTAAAACTGAGGGGGAAAAGTGAATCAGAACTCGATGAAAAATAAGATCCAGGGTGGGACAGCATGGGGATAAGGAGAAAATGTCAGAATTAGGAAGAATGGACTGGAAACTTGTATCCTTTATGATGTCATCCACTTCAGAAGGATTTGAGGCTCTTGGATTTCCATTCCCTTGCAACTGACAGCTTGTGAGAATACCATCTTACGTGGGAAATGACAACCTGCCAGTGTGATCATTTACTTTCCTGGCACAAGCAGCAGGTCCATTTGCTGGGTCTTGATCAGGCCTACACAACACAGACTGTCAGATGGGATTTGCAGCTTCCTGTGAGCCTTTGGCTGGAGCAATATTCCAAGTCAGGGTGCAACTTCTTTCTCTGAGGCACTCTGCCATCTGCGTCAGGGCGCGTCAGCCCTGGAGGCCCGGGCACTGCAAAAGAAGGCAGCTGGACATGCTGATTCTTCTTCTTGGGCTGCCAGGAATTGTGGTCCTGAGACTCCTGATGTCCAGAAGGTGTTTGAGTGGCAGGAATTCTGAGAAGATAAGGAAAGTCTGGAAAGTAGGGAGCAAGGGCCATTGCAGGGGGTAGAGGAGCCTGGGAGGATTAGGAGAGGAGCTGAAGCAGCAAGTCAGCAGTGTGGGAGGTTTGGGAAGCAGGAACTTGAGGTTAATATGGGAACAGCGTGGGGGTATTTTGTGTTTGTGTGTGGGGAGGGACATGGGAAGTAAGGAACAAGACAGACTGCTGTGATGGATTGTGGGGTTGCTGTGGCGGAGAGGAGACCCAAGTCCTGCATAGCGAGGGTAGACAAACAGGAGGGTATTGTATGCATAGGGGGAGGGCAGCTTGTAATGAGCACTTGAAAGGAGAGGGAAGGGGATATGAGGTGCAGCTAACAGCAATGATAACTGTGTGTGTTTTCCCCAGGACAGGGTTGCTGCCAGCTGTGTGCCACGCACTGCCTGGGGTTTGTGGCAGCTGGTCAGCAGCCGCCCACCACGAGCTGTGTGGCCTCTGGGTGCTGGGGAGCTGCTCTGCTGTGTCCCACAGCTGCAGCTCAGTGCCAGCAGTCAGTCTTTGGTGGTCCACCCCCACGGGAGCTGCACAGGCTTGGTCTGAGCACTCTGTTCTGAACACAGAATTTACAGTAACACAGAATGTGCAGTTAAAAATAGGCAGTTGTTTGTGGGTCCTGTATTGCTGTTTACTGAATTTTAAAGGAAAGTGAGCTGAAAGAAGAGGAAGAGAGCCCTGAAAGGGGTGACTGGATAGCCCTGTAAAGAGCTGGGTTTATTCTCCTGTGTAGGAGTATCTACATATTGTGAGTGATGTAGATCTGTGTATGGAATAAAAGCTCACAGTGTAAACTTGGAGCTAATTGCCCCACGGGACTTGTAGTTGAGAACTGACCACAAAAGCTCTGATTCATCTGGAGGTAACTTTGCTACCACAGGGGCATGGTTAGATTGCTTTTAGGAACTGTCATACATTCCTAGGTTTTGCAAGTTCATAGCTTCTTGGCTTGGAAGAGCTACCACTCCTGATCAGTGTTACTTAGGCCATATGAGTAGTTTTGGGGGGCAGTCAGAAATAGGAAGAGATTTGAAACAGTGTTACTTATTTATAAAGAGGGTTTTGATTATTTTCTGCCTCTTATGAAGTTAACAACATCAAAATTTTAATTAGTCACATGGACACCTTTGGACCTCAGTACCTCTGTTTCTTTGCCCTCCTTTAAATAAAGGGATAACACAACTACCTTATTTTGTAGAAATGAATACTTAAAAAATGCTGCCACATAGTACTGATGAATATCAAATGAAGTCCAGTGAGAAAATGAGGAATTCTCTTTCTAAAATAGAATTCGAGGAGTCCATGGCAAATAGTGAGTTCTACTGATGCAGAAACAGATTGTGATTAACTGGCATCAGAGCAGTATCAAGGACTATTGTAGTCTGACGTTGTCATGCCGTATTGTACTTCCATCCTGTGAACCTAGAAGTTGCCAGCAGTTAACATTTTTGTTTCTGAACTATGGTAAGTTTATTTTTGCTAACTATAGTGTACATGAACATTTAAAAAGGTTAACTATGCCATAGTAGCTGCAGAATTCATACACATCGATGTGTTTCCTTTACCAATATAAACATGTACAATTTACATAAAATGCAAAATACGTGCATCACTGCTCCAAACTTTTCCATCCTTATTCTACTGACAGACTTTCAGACACTTTTTCCTGAAGTGAGAGAATTTCTGCAGTGTGCACGAAGCAGTGAGAGATGGTATTCACCCATCCTGTTGCATGAATGAACTTGTTAAACATTCCTTCTACATCATGTTAGTCACTACTTGAGCAGCGAGACTGCTTTCATGTGGCTTAGCATCCTGTTCCTGGTAAGCAGAGTGTTTGGTAATCAGAGAGTGTTGTCTTACATCCTACAGCTGGTTCAACACTTAGAGAAACTGGAAATCCTTCTAAAGATGTTTCCTCTGAAAATGAAACTTAAATGTCTCTTACAGAAATTGTCTTGCGTGTCATTGCAGCCATCTACAGATGAAGTCAGATTGTATCCTTGGCCAGCAACTGGCACTTTGCAGAGGCTCCTAATAAAAGAAGAGTATGTCAGATGGGCATCTAGAACTATTTTTATCAATGTTCCTACTTATATGTCATTTGAAGGAAAAAATAGTGGAGCCACTGGTTGATATTTCCTTAAATGCTAGACTTAATAAAAACATATTGTGGTATCCATCTTAATGGAGAACAGGTTGCCAAAGATATGGTAAGATATAGGCAATTTAGAGATACAACAAGATTTGGATTCTTATTCACACAGAGATGTCAACACCATGTTTGGGCTCTGGGATAATCTTTACTCATTGTGTGTGTATCGGCTAAAAATCTGTGGGAGGGGTTTGGTTGGATTTTTAAAAAAAATTTTCTTTCAAGTTTTTTTGCAATTTCATCTTGCACTGCCTGTGTGCAGTGCTATCTACATCCTTTAGTCACAAAGGAGAAAAGATGTAGTTAATATGTTGTGCTGTTTCATACACTGGAATGAGGACTTCCATGAGGATTTTGATTACTTATGCTATGCTTCCTATGTGAGAAGGTTTCAGTACTTCGGTATAGTTATAGACCTCAAGTCTTTCCAAAGTTTTAGATCTGCAGGAGCATTTAGCACTTAGCTGAGTATTTTGTTGACTCTAGGATAGATGATGGATTCTGATTAGGTCCCCTGCAATTATGGGGATGTTTGTCCTCATCTTGGTCAATCCTATTCACATAATTTGGTGAGAGAGTGAAATATGCTGTACAATGGCTTTTGATCCAGAGAGTGCTTAAACAAAAAAGCAACCAATGTTCATGGGAACAAGGTGATCTTTTTTGTCAGTGACCATTATAATGGGTATGACTTGATGTTATTGCAGTATCTTTTGAATGAGGCAATGGGCCTGTAACATGAATTATTGAGATGCAGTGTGCTTTGCTCTGAGTTTTTAGTTTCATGCCAAGTCAGGAATGTACTGAACTATTCCAGGAGAGGTGCAGGCAAGACCGAGTGTAGACAAACACCTGTTCTTCCCGTGTTTGGAAGGAGAATTGGATCTGTAGTTTTTAATTGAGTATGAGAAGTCACAGTGTTTTAGAGCATACATAAGAATGGACAGGTAACCAGCTAAAGTGCAACTGAGAGCTCAGCCTTCTGAGTTTGAAGGCTTGGTGGGTTTTCAAGTTTGGGGTTTTTTTTTAAGCATCAGTTTCAAAATTGCCAAGGGATTTGCCAGTCAAGTGTATAAACATGAAAACCTAAATATAGGTTTTCAAACTGCTGCAAGGAGTGCTGATCCATAGATTTTATCTACAGCCAGATGTCTTATGTATCTAACTTTTTTTTTGCTTCTCTATCCTTCCTCCCACACCTGATGAAACTATTTCGATTTGAAATGTTGGAAGGCCACATACCTGAAGTGGCAGTGGGCTTGTTTAAACACCATTTTCAGGTATTAGTTTTATAGATCCAGAGATGACTAATAAGGAAGTGTCTTCATTCGGTATTTGTGGATGACCAGTTTTTGCTAGCATGAGGAACAAAGCTGGTATGAGAAGGTTGTGTCACCCAGGGAGCAATTCAAATCTCCAGAGTGAGTCACGACACTGGTATCTTAAGATAGAGGGAGAAAACATGATGCAAAACTCACACAGGGATTTTTTTCTTCTGCCTTTTTCATTTTTTGAGATACTTCCAAGCAGACTTATTTCACTAACACTCATGGTGTCAGTGTTCCTAGATTTAGGGCATTCATTTGGGGTCTCCACCTCCCTTTTATTGTAACAGAATAAGGACAGTAGCTGCCTGGTAAACCAGAATGGTGACCATAAGAAATACTGTTGTTATATCTCTAGATGAGTTTTCATAGTACATTTCTCCTTTTTTAGTCACTTTGGGGATTTGAATATACATTGCAGCAGTGGAGAAGTTAGAGGTGTTTCTTTTGGCAGGCACAACACAGCACAATTATATCAAATTATTGCACATCCTGAAATCGTACTGATAATGTTAGTGGTCTAAAGGCAGTAAATGCACCCCTAGGTGTGATGTACCTCAGCAGGTCGGTTCTGTGGCAGACACTCCTCTACAGCAGAGTTGCTGTGTACATAGAGCATAGTTTGCTCCACACTCTCCTCCCAGGATCACTGCTGAAGTCAGAGGGCAGGGTATTTGCAGTTGGCAAAGCTTTTAGTGGCATCTTCAATTAAGTCAGTGGATCTCTCCTAATTTCATTTCCTGCTGCACTAAAAACTCCCTACCAGCAGAGGATGATGCTTTTCAAACCATGAAACCATATTAAAAGTTTAATCTGGATAATATGTAAAACAAATAACAGAATCAAAGTTCAATAAAATCTAGACATGGTTTCAGACTAATGTAAAACAAGGCAAAATTAGGCTGTGATATAATTTTAAGGCTAACCTTGAGGGAGATCTTGTCAGGAACTGTGGTGCAAAGTGGTTGAAATATTAGATCAGCTCTGTTAATACCTTTTTTTTTTTTCAGTGAAACCAGCTGGGAAATATTCTTCCTTTTCTTTGGGGCATCTATATAGATCTGAGCAGGGAAACATTATTGGTTTTGAAACTTTACATCACTGTGAACTATTCCTGTCATCAGTTGTATTAATAATACAAGTAATTTTAGTACAGAGTGTTTGGTAGATATTGATTCACTTCTTTTTCGGAACTAATCAAGCTTTCAGAGAATATATTTACATTTACCTGGTATTAAAGAGCTCTCTGTTAAGGATAAAAGAAGCTTCTACAAAAAAGTGTTGATTGGAGAAATTTTTTTTAAATGGCAATTTATTTATTGGAGAAATTGTTGAAAGCAAGGAGGAAAATTTTGTCATAAGTAGATGTCAGTATCCTTAGCACAGAAACAGGAAGAGAGGAAGGAGAATACAGAATAATAGAAGGAAGGAAACTAGGCATGGTTTAACCTACAGGTGAGAGTTAACAATTCGTGTTCTGCTGCAGGAAGAAATGCAAAATTGAGCCAATGTTTAGCACATAGTCAATGGACATGTTAAACTCGATGAAATGTATATTCACCTCAAAAGAAACAGAAGAGTCTTGTGGAGCTGTTTATTTTCGTTAGACAAATTGAACTCTGTATTTGTCTTCAAAGCTATAAACAATGTAAGCCAGCATGGAGCAGCTTCACCGTGGTTTGCTTGTGTGTAAAAATGTGTTTAACAGTGATTATAAGTTTATTTAGGGGCTCTTACTGTACTAACATAGCCTTTAAGTGCAGTTTTAATAAGTTTTACTTTACAGTTTTCTTTTTTCAATGTTTTCTTCATTAAGATAGACTTTCACTTGAAGAAACTTCAAGTGTGTCTGTAGTTCACTTGGCGGGGGACAAGTCTCTGAGATGTAGCAAGACATAGACATCCCTTGGGCAGAATGTGAACAGCCTGTTGGGAAAAGCAGCATTGTTCACACAGGTAGCACGAGGATGTGGGCACCAGTGCAAAGGCTCTCCATGTCTAAATTCAACATACGGATGTATTCAAAAACTAAATTCAAAACTGGATGTATGGTGCAGAAAAACAAGTGTCGTAGTGTTTCAAAGGCTGGTTACACTCTTTAGCCATTTAGGAATCCTGTGTTTCTGGTTTCATACAGTTGCTCTGGTAGGCAGGTTTGATCTTCCTTTTTTCTTCATGTCAACCTCTCAAAACAGAGGACATGCAGCCAACTCGTGCACACACCCATGTTCAGACTGCTCAAGCTTGTGAGGAATGGTAACAGAGATGCCTTGTATTTGTTTGGTAATCCAGTGAAGGCAGTTATTTACAACTCTCATGGAAGAGTCAGGCTTTGCTAGGTCATATCTTTCAGGTAGAGGATTTGTAGGGATTACATGGAGAGGGTGACTTGAAACCTGGATGCCTGAGGTATCGGTAGGGGCTTTTTTCTGCCAGGGATTTGCAATTAAACCCTGGGCAAATTTATTTACCTCTTGTCCTTGCTCCCCATCTGCAGAGTGGGAACACCATGGGTAGAAGCTCACACGCACAGAAGTACTGCTGGTTGCTCAGGCTTCTCTGCTGGAGCATGTAATGAAAGGAGTGTGCTGGGTCGCTCAGCTAAGTCATTTAGCTTACCCATTGTTGCCTAAAATAGCGTCAAGTGAGCGTGACGCATGCTCTGCTCTGCTGAGGCCCACAGAACATATGTTGATGTACAGGCTGGGAGCCCTCCATTCCTCTTCCCTACCCAGCCAGCAGACATTGCCTTCCTCCGTGCGTGCTGGCACTCTGACCCTCGTCTTCGAGGGTGTGGTGACGTGGAGGCGATGACGGAGCCAAAACTTCTGAAGCACATATCTTCAGAGAGCTGCTGCTCACAGGAGAAATTAATACACATCAGGTAAATCTGCGGCTGTAAATGAAACCTTGGGACACTTCCTCAGCCGTGACTAATCCTGTGTGCACTGTGACTCAGCTGGTGAAGCATTTATCAGGAGAGCTCCCAGAGCACTCAGCTATAAGCCTGTAAATAAAAATATCTTGTTTTCTTGTAGCAAACAGAATCATCGAATCTAATTTCATCGCCTCTTCCTTACTCCTTCAAAAATAAGCCACCCAAATGTTTATAGCTATGCAAGAGAGGAAACATCATTGATAGTAAACACACAGCCTTAAATTCACATGTATTTGGCTCTAGCTTCCCAATTCAAAGTCTTAAAGCTCTGGAACCTGACTGACACCGAATTATTTTGTAGAAACGTGCTTTTGGTCTGCTTCATGGTTTATGAGCTGCATGGTGATGAAACCAGATGTAATTCTTAAAGTTTCTATCGTCGGTAACCTGTGTATATTGGCTGAGGTTAGTTAGAAGAGACTGTGAAAAATCCAGTCCAGGTTCCCCCCATTCCGTATTCCGGGAAA
>VZRS01009273.1:0-51262 GCA_013398055.1 Ifrita kowaldi
CCCCGCCGGTCACTACCCCCACCCCGGGCCGGGGATGCCGGTGCCGGGCTGGCAGCCCGGGCTGGCTGGGTTCGGGTTGCCCCGTGTTCGCCGGGCTCTGGGCAGACGCCGACAGCGCCGGGCACAGCCGGGGGGCGGCGGGGGCTCGGGGCCGTCCTGCGTGGAAGGGGCCGCTGGCCGAGCCGCGGCACCCCGGGGCGGAGGTGGGCTCTGTCCCCAAAGGCGCCGGTGCTCACTTCGCCCCCCGGTGCTGGCAGGGCACCTGGCCGGGCTCCTGGCAGCGGGACCCGCCTGCGCCGACGCCTACCGGGGCCTCTCGGACTGCGTCCTCAAGCTGGGGGACAGCATGGCCACGTACGAGGAGGAGGAGGGCATCGAGCAGCAGGGGCTGCACCGGGTCTGCAGGTGAGTACGGTGCATGGCCAGCCTGGCTTTTGGCATTGCCCCTGTCTGAAGTCTCCTACCCTCCTAAGTTCCGTCGTGCCTGCACACGCACATGTGCTCCACACCTGTCTCCGGTTTCAGACAAACCCAGTGAGCTTCCTTTCTCTGTCCGTCCATCCATCCATCATCTGCCTGTCTCCCACCAGAGTTTGTATCCCTGGTGCTTGGCAGCGGCTCCCAGCTGCTGCCCCCAGCCCCCAGCACTGGTCCCATGAGCCCCTGCATGCCTGCAGCCAGGAGGAGCGGGGCTGGAGAGACCCGACCCACTCTGCACCGCAGGAAAATCTCCCCTGGACCCCAGGATTCAGGCAGTGACGTGCAAGTGGCTGCTCTGCCCCAGGGCCCAGCGCTGCCGGCAGCAGCCTGCAGCGGGCACCAGGTGGGTCCTGCTGCCCAAAACAAGCCTTCTCCCTCCCTGTCCAGACCCTTCATCTTTCAGGTTTGGATTGTCCCAGCCCTGGTTTGCCTGAGTTTGTAGCGATGCCCTGAGATGATGATATTGGCCGGACGTTAACTTTAGCAGAATCGAAGAAGAGCTGGGTAATGAGGTGGTGTTGGGCGGGTTTGGGGAAAGGTCCACTTAAAAAGCAGACAAGCAGAAGCGGCAAGGTGGATGTAAAATGTTCGCAGAGATAAATCGAGGCAGCTTTGCGTCTCCAGAGTGACCTGTGGGGAGTGAACAGGAGTTACAAGGAAATGCAGACAGCAATGAAGGGAAAACCCGGGTGCCTGGGGGTGGTGGAAACCCGGCAGAGCAAGGTGGAGGGCTGAGTGCCCTGGGGTCAGGCTTTCTGAGCTGCTGGAAACCAACCTGCAGTCTGGGACCTGCTCTGTATTCCCCCTTCTCCAGGAGACGGCCTGGATCAGGATGAACAGCCTCTCTGGGACCTGCCTAGGGCTGGGTTGAAATAGGAACTGCTCTTTTGGACAGAATTGATACTTTTTGGTTGTTTTTTAAAGGAGGCTTCTTGGTATTAGAAAGCACCCAAGGAGTTAGCCCAGCCCATGCTGGTGCTGGAGGAGCGATTCCATTGCTGAAGCTCATGTGAAATGTGCGGGCTGAGTTTTTCTTACAGCTCAGAGGCACAGACCACCACCGAACAGGTCCTGAGATCTTCCCCAGCAGGAAGCTGATGATGTCCCAGCTTTCTGCCAGGAAATATTTATGAATTATTTGCCTTTACCGCACAGCCTTATCCACTGCTGCTTGCATTTCTGGTGCCGTGGTCCCCTCTCCAGGACCGTGGGTGAGGGATAAACAGGGAGCCAGGAGCTGCTGTGGGGGCTGGTGATGTCTGAGCCCTGTGTGCAGCGCTGCCCCAGAGCCGGCCGGGCAAGGCGCTTGCCAGCAGCCTGCCTGCCTGAGCAGATGGGGGCTGTGAAGGGTGAAACGCTGGCGATTGCCCTCCCAGCTGAAAGCAGATCCAGGCCGGAGCTGCCATTCGCCTTCACCTTCCCCCAGCTTGTTTTGCCTGAAGACATGGGTCAGGTTTAACTCTTACCTGTCCGAGCTGCCTTCTGCTGCCGCTGCAGATCGGGAGCGAGCGCCGGAGGTTGCCAGGGTTGGCACCAGCTTTTCTCATTATCTGGGGACGTTTATTCTGCCACAGTGACTCGGTTTAATGAACTCCCTCACAGCTGGTGTTCTGACGTAAGCCCCGGGTCTAAGTAAGCAGAGTGCTCAGGTTTGCCTGTCTGCACAAGGTGTCATCTCCAGCACAGCGCACTCAGGCAGCACCGTGCTGTCCTTTTCGGTGCACAGTGTCCCCACTCAGCCAGCTGGGCTGCATCCCCTTCCTGACGGGTGGCGCGTGTGCTTGGTGTGTTGGCAGACACAGGGAAGGTGTCAGAGCAATTGCTCCTGTCCTCTAGGCAGTCCCCAGCTTGCAGGGAGCTGGGCGTGGTGCCCAGCCCCAGGCCATGTGGGACAGGACAGCAGTGCAACTCCCGGTTTGTTTTTTTTTCTTCTTTGCCTGTTGAGTCTTTTGTCTCTGTTACTCCCCAAAAGTCTCTTTCCACTGAACAGCTTCTACTTGTGCAAGTAATACCCAACAGATAAATGGAGATCATTCTAATGAAAACACAGTGAATAACTCCTCCTGCCCCTGCCCATACCTCAGTTGAAGCTGTGACAGTCTGTGGGAGCTCTTGTCCTTCTCCGTGCTTTGTGCTCCCATTTGCCCTTGACTTCACTTGGAGAAAGCCTGGAGAAAGTGATGAATGAGACATGGTGGGCCTTTGTTTGCAGCCTGTGTGAGATACTCAGGGAAACATTTGTTGATGGAAAATAATGGATTTTATTGACTTCCAGAGAAAAGGGGGGAAAAAAAAGGAATAAATAATTTCAGTGTTTTGAGATTTGGAGTTTTAGCCAAGATGCTCTGGCAGATGATGGAGGGGATGAATAGTCTGGGCAACTTGCACAAAACACAAGGGTTGTTGCTGCTCAGAGGGCAGGCTCAGGGCAGCAAAGCTCTGCCTGGTGTCCAGCACTGTGGGCGTGCAAAGGGACTGACAGCGTGGTGTCTCCCTGGCTGCAGGTATTGGGATGAATTCCACACCTGTGCCCTGACAGTGCTCTGGGAGTGCCAGAAGGAAGCAGCAGCCGTCTGGGAGATGCTGAGAAGGGAGTCTCGAAAAACCAAATTTCAAGGCAGCTTGTTCGACCTCTGCAGCCCCAGCATGGCCCAAAGCTCTGCCTGGATTGGCATTCCCAACATTTTCATCCTCAGCATTCCCCTCATCATCACTTGGCTGAACTTATAAACTGCAGCTCTGTGAGTATCCCAGCAAAAGTGGTGGCAGTGTGTGGCGGGGCATCTTTCAGATCTGTTTTCCAAACCTTTGAGGAATACACTGTGTGGAGCTCAGAAACTCCCGGCTCCATCCTGCGCCTGTGAGACATGGAAGAGCTCGGCAGCATTTCCAGGGTGTTGAAATTGCTCTGCAGTTTGGAATAACTCCTGTCCCCTTCTGCTTCAAGGGGACAGACACAGATCTGGCTGTCTGGAGATTTGGGAACTTGTACATACACAGCATAGGATTTGGGGAAAAGTTATAAATTATGGAAAAAGGATGAATGTTGGACACTTTTGCACTCTTCTATGGCTACTGGAAGCAAACCTGTTTACTTTTCTGACTCTTTCCATCATATCAACTCTCTAGGTTTTTGATTTGGGCACTCTAAAGAAGGTGGGTATTTTTCCCACTGCTCTGTGAGGTGCAGGAGATGGTGTCTGCCCTGTCACAGGCTGAAGAGAGACCTTACTGCCTTGTACTGGCCTTCTTTCTTTGAAGACGTGGTAAAACCCCTGCTGAACAATAATCACAGTTGCATGACGTCTCTTTCACACATCTGAATTCCTGAGTAACTTCTGTGTTATGTGTAAATCCCTTTTCTAAGGACAGAGGTCAAAAATACTTGGGGGGGAGAGGGAGTATCAAGCCAGCAGGACAAAAAGGATTTATAACAACTCTTCTGCTTTAAAGCTTTCCCCAGGGTACCTGTAAGCAGCTGTGGGTAGAAGTGTGTAATTCCAGAGTATTAAAGTTTGTTGTAGAGCCAACAGCATGGCAGAAGTTACTTGTCCTGGCTCTTGCTCGACAGCACAGTCTCCTCTTGTCTCCTTTGTGGCTCAGCACATTGTTAGTTTTGCAGCTTCAGTACAAGCATGGAAGTATTTGGAACAGAGAGGTGTTTGCAAGTGATTTCTGAGTGTCTTAGAGAAACAACATTATTGGTTAGCCCAAGGCAGTCTGTGTTTTAAGGATGCTGACGGATCTCTGTGCCCTGCCTGGCTGCACAGGGCCATGAGGTGTGTGCTCTAAAGTGTGAGCAGGGATACCAGGGCCCTGCTAACTCCACAGATACCCCAGATGCATTCCAGGCACTGGGCAAGCTTCTAGAGCAAAGCATCTTTTTCCTAACAGTGGTGTTGGGTCATGTTGCTTTCGTCTGGCATTCACGTGTGCTTCCTCTTACCTTCCCTATCACTCAACACTCTGCTCCCACAGCAGCAGGAGATAATGAAGAAATCAAGGCAAATCCCAAGAAATAAGCCAGGGAGGAGCAGCTGGTCTTCAGACAGCACTTCAGTGCACCTTGGCTTTCCACAGACAGCAGAGTTGTTACTTATGTATTCAGTACTCAGCATCTGGGGCACAAAGCCTTAGGGTGAGCAGTGGAGAAAGGGTAAACCAGAGCATGGTAAAACCTGGAGTGAACCACTCAGATGCTTCATTTTTTTTCTTCTTCCTCCACTCCAACAGCACTATTTGCTGTTTGATCCCAATCCCCCCTCCCCTGTTATCTCTTGTGGCTGGGGAAAGCTGAAGTGGGGGGAGTCACGTACAACCGAGACTGGAGTGTTTCGGCTCCAAATCCTGTACCTGTTCTTTGTTTAGAACAGCTGTTTAATGCCTTTAGGAAAAGAAATAAGCACAGCCCCCTAAAATCCCACAACCCTTACCTTCTCTTTGAATTTGGCAATTCCTCTCTTAAAATTTTCTACATTGAAACAGCTTTGGGTAAAAGGAAGGTAAAAGTATCAGATCTGCAAGAAATCTTTTTGCAAAACCATGGATGCAAATGGCTGACTGCCACTGCCACTGTGTCTGAGAAGAGCAGGTGTTGGGACATATCTTCCCTGGAAGCAAATCCCTCAACTATTGCACACAAAAAAATCCCAAAGATTCATTAAGAAACAAAGACCATCTGCCACTGTTCTGGTATGGAGCAGCAGATTTTTTTAAAGCCAAAGGTGCTTCTAAATCTGACTGAAAGCATGTGAGAGAAAACTAGGTCTCACAGTATGGGAGTGATGAGTTTCCTCAATCAGTATTTCATTTTTAGCAGAACTTCCTCTATGACTAGGACAATTACAGTAGAAGTCCTTTAAAAAAAAAAAAAGGTAATACACAGATTCAGTTCTCCTAGGCAGTCAGCAGCGTTTCAGAAAGATTTCTGATCCTACAGCACACTTCATGCTGATGCAGTGCAGCTCCTGGGATGTCCTGCAGCCTCAGGGTTAGAGCCCCATTTGTCAAGGATTCTTCTCATGGCCTTGCTCTGAGTTTCTCCAGGTACAAAGCTGTCCCCAGGCTTCACCCCCCAGGGAAGCTGCTGAAGCAGTTACAGCATATCTTGTGTATTCCAAAAGAAATAGGTTAAGTGTTTCTTAGTCCAAAGTCTTCACCTTTGTTCTTGCAGGGGAACAAAGGTGGCAGCTCTGATAATACAGGCCCACAACAGCTCTGGGAGCAGCTGGAAGAATGTGGCTTTGTCTCCTTGCTCTCAAATTCACTGTAATTAATCTTTAGCTCCAGCTTGCCTCAAGAACAGCCCCGAACACAGGAGTTCCTGTGTCCAACACCACATTTTGGTATGGTATTAAACCTTAAAGTAAACCTGCAAACTTTCCCTGTCCTTGCACGACTGGGATGTTCTTTCTCAAGAATAGCACCAAAAAGCAGCAGAGGACAAAATGATCCTGAAGGAGTCTTACAAACATGACTAACAGCGAGCCAGCGCTGCCCTCTGCTCCACGCCCTGATCCCAACCACATGCACACTCCCTGCTCCTTTCTGAGGGAGATACTGGCACCTACTGGAGGCCCATTTATATCCAGGCTGAAGTGACTGGGAGAAAGGCAAGTATCCTTGTATGTGAAAAATGAGCAGATTTTGAGAAGGGATGGACTGCCGTGCTGCAGGGGCAGCCCTAGGCAGTGACCTCGGGGTGGCCCTCCAGGCTGGCTCCTGCCCAGAAAAACACTTGTGTAAACTCTTCCCTCTGAAAGGTTGCTGCTGTTTGAAACTCTGCTTTCAGGGGCTTTGGTCAGGAAGGGCTCCTGGTGAAATCCCCCAATATAAAAAGTGCTGGTTACATTTGTTTAGACAGAAATCCTCCTCTGAAGACCTGCTGAGTATGTAAAGCAGCAGGATGTCATCCTGCCCCAATTTACAGTGTCTGAGTGTGAGAGCAGGGATTGAAATACAGCTCAGCTCCCCAGTAACAAAAGTCAAAAGAGCAGCTTCAAAGAGTTTATCAACTTCAGTCTCACATCATCCCACCACTTTCCAACAAACTGAATTAGCAAATAACTTACTCAAATTGAAACTCACAAATATTAACATACAAAGGGAAGTTCCTGCAGCAAGATGCTGCACAGGAGAAAAATCTGTCTCTAGACCTGGCTTTGCCCTCATTTGGGATTGCACAATGTGGTCATCCCTCAGTGGAAACCAAGCAGGATGTGGGGCTGTTTGCTTGGGCTGTGGATCCAGAGGAACCACCCAGGTCTGGCCCCTCAGCAGTAAGGGGGTGTCCCTGCCTGGTGAAGTTTATTTGAAGGGCCTTGAAATAAAGGCACATCCTGTTATTTCGAGAAATAACAGCAGTCTCTTATTTAACATCACCTCTACCAGGCCACATCTGTTGCTAGACTGCTGAAGCCTGACAGGAAGGCCCATCCAAGGGAGAAAAGCATCATGGCTCCAGGACACTTTTGCAAGTTTCCCCAGGACAGCTCCAGGCTCAGGCTGGACATGTGGAGATCCTGGAGTGCTGACACTCCCACTGAAGTAGGATTATGCCAACTGACTTCCCAAGACAGCACTCAATACCTTCCTTTCAGAGCAGAGGTATGAAATGTTTATTGTAGGAAATTTTATGTGCCCCAGACAATGGGCACCTCCCAGCCAAGTGTTCTCCGGCTGCATCCTTCTGTTGCCATGATACAGACACTCGTGGTATTTCTTGAAGTGCTCAGCTTCCCAGGAGAGCCGTAACACTCACAGCAACATTATATTTTTATTATTACAAAAGATTTCTTCAGCAAACTGCTGTCTGTCACCTCTATGTATCAAACATGGAAACAGCAAACAAACCCATCTAACATTACAGGTTATTTAGTGTCTCAGCTGGTGATTCAGGTAAGTACAACTATTTTCTTTCTCCCCATCCATTCACTTCCTTGACTCTTTTCCCAAGCAAAGCCCAAACAGGTCACAGATTGGAAGCAGCAGCTCCCAGCCCCACTGCTCACCGTGCCAGCTCCAGCAAGAAGAGCTGACCATTGTTTTATCCATTCAGGGCACTCCCACATCGTTAAATTCCAAATGCTCCTCACGCACCAAGTTTTGCTACCTGGCTTTTAACAGTCCCATGAGTGAAGAGTTTAAGGGCACACTCTCCATACAGTCATATTAATACTTTGTGTTAACAAAATGAACATCTGCTCCTCCCCTGCTGTCAGCTGATGCCAGAGGAGATGCTCACGCTCATGCAGTCACCAAGGTCCAAAAAAAAAAAAAAATTAATCATAAAGTCTAAACAGACCTGCTGTGCTTCTTCAGGGATGATTCTGAGGCATTGGATGCTGGGAACAATGACATAACGCAGCATGGTGTTGCCAGAGCCAGTCTATACGTTGGATTTGGGGGCGGAGTTGAGGGGGATCTCCCGGAGCTCTATCCTCATGCACAGGTACTCCCCGATGGCCGCCATCAGCGCCGTGCACACGATGTGCACCAGCCACCACGTCAGCGTCGAGGGGAAGCGCGAGTTGTAGATCCAGCAGCCCAGCAGGTGGAAGAAGTGAACGGTGACGGTGAAATCCAGGCACTGCTTCCCTCGCCGGATGAAGTACAGCAAGCCCAGAGCACTGCAAAGTAAAGACCAGAGATTAATGAACACCAGACCTATGGAAAAGGGGGTGCAGCAAGAGCTGTCAGCAGCTGATTATGCAGTGGTTTTAAAACTTCTTCAAATATTTTACGAATAGGTTGTTTCTGATCTCTCTCCTGGCTGCTGCAGCAAGACTTACAGGCTTACAGCTTTTTAATTACATGATGGCAGGAAAATGACATTTTAGTGCAGAGAACAGGCAGGAATTTTTAAACTATCTCCCCTAGAAATCTCTGTGCAGTGGCAAAATACATTAGTGCTTATAGATCAGTGTTTGCTGAGATCCATTAATTCTAACTTTTAGTAAAATCTCCCACAGAAGCAAATCTCATTCCCAGCTGGGAAACTGAGGCAGTGAAGTGAAATGACTTTTCCAGGTTCTAGAAAGCCAAGAGTCAGCAGTTCCCAACTGCCCTCAGCAGACATGCTTAAAAAGGCACAGGGATTTTGGGAGATGTTTGGAGAGAGGCAGTACATCACACTGAATTCTTTTACAGCTTAATGGTACGAAAGGACAAGACGCAGGTACTCCAGCTAGCTGCAGACTTACCAGGTGAGTGCATTGAGGATGAAAGCCATCATGGAGAGCCTCCCCGGCGGGGTTGAGAAGCCTAAAATCTACATGGGACTATTAGTAGGAACCCGCGGCACAAATTGCAGTCTGAAATCTCCCGTGGCACAGCCCTGCATGGGTCAGGATCTACACGAGGAGCTGGACATGTGTGTCTGTCTGGAGACACCTATGGGAAGGGACAGCACTGGTTCTGTGCTGAGGGAACCACCTGAACTGGGGGTGGAGGGTGTGCGTCCATACGGGGGTTACTTCCAGGGAGTGGGGGAGTTGTTTTTATACTGGGGGTACCTAGAGAGGGTGTCTCTATAAGGGGGTATCACCCACAGAGCGAGGTGCTCTCTCTCCACAGGGTGTACAGGGTGTTTGCCTCTATATGGGGGCTACCGCCCACCATACACCGGAGAGCTGTCCCTACCCCGGGGTAGCACCTATGCCAAGGGAGGACTCTACCTCTAAACCGGGGCACCTACACAGGACAGCAGCTCTACGTGTTGGGGGGCTGCTACACCGAGTAGGGGAGCTCTGCGCCCACACCGGGGTGCTCCCTGGACAGGGGGCTGCCCCTAACACCGGGAATGCCCACAGGAAAGCGGGGTCTGTCCCCCTCAGGAGAGCTCCAGCAAGTCCCCCCCCGCTCCAGGGGCCTGTGCCCACGGCGGCTTCCCGGGGCGCGCCCTCACCTCGTCGCTGAAGACCTGTTGGAGGGAGGGCCCGGTGCTGCCCAGGGTGCCGAGGAGGGCGAGCCAGAGCCCGAGCGAGCTGTAGTACCCCGCCTGCAGCAGCACCATCTGCGCCACGATCAGCGCGGGGTCCCACACGTAGCTGCGGAACNCCCGATCCTGATCCCGATCCCGACTCCCGCTCTCTGCCCACGACCCCGCTCAATCCTGATCCCGATCCCGGTCCCGGCCGCCGGCCCTCTGTGCCCAGTGTCCAGCAGCACCTCTCTCACATCTGCCTGCCCAGGGCGTCCCCAGCCCTGTGCCCTGCCTTGGGTCGGTGCCTTCGGTAGCTTAGCTAAAAGTTGCTAAAAAGACACAGAGTCCCTCATGTGGGACTGTACCCTTCTGTGATCAGCTCTTGGCTGCGGGGGCTCGGTTTGGTGGCCTCAGTGAGCCGCGGTGTTTCCTTGGCTTCAGGTATGAGCATTGTCGCTGCGTGAGCAGTGACATTCCCAAGCCTGGGACAACAGAGGATTTTGGAGATAAGGCTTCCCCAGCCCCTGTCCCTGCCCATCCACGCTGGTGTCAGTGTGCTCAATAACTTGGCTGAGCAGCCCTTGCTAAAGACACAAATACCAACCATACAAGAAATTCTTGTCCCCGGGTACTTCCTTTCAATTCTAGGCCAGTTCCCGTAGGCGCCGAGGCTCTTGGCAGCTGCTGCCCAGCTGTGCTCATTTTAGCTTTAGGCCGTCGGGTACCAGGATGTTGTTCTGAGTCCTGGTATGCCCTGGCAGCACCTTTCCGTTACAGGGCTGGGTTAGCTTCTTTTGGGGGGTTTCTTCTGGTGCGTGCTGATTTCTTCTCTCTAGCCTCATGGAATGGCCAGGTGCCACAGACCTTCGTGCTCCACTGTACCCCTGCTGTGATCAGCTCTTGGCTGCTGGGGCTCCCTGTGAGCCGTCCTGCTTGCTTGGCTTCAGGTATACGAATTGCCACTGACTTAACAGCAAAATCCCCAAGGCTGTGTGGGACAACGGAGCATTTTGGAGATAAGATCTTTGCTGGAAAAAGGAGAGGAGGCACCCCCGGGCTGTTTCGGTGGACGGGGGAGTTGCCGCAAGAGCCGTTTTCACCTGGAAAAGAGAGGAGGAGGAATAAAAAGGGGAATCCAGCTTCTATGGGAGGTGGTAGGCTCACATCAGTCGTGGGTGTGGAATATGCTGGCTATGGGAACTCAGATTATGATCTCTGACAGACTCTCATGACGTTTTTTCCATGCCTCTTATGGGAAGTACCCTATTGCAGCTTTGCTGTACGTTTTGCTTTCCTCATTCTGTGAATTTCTGTGCTGAGCCAGGTTTGACACATTTTGTTCCCTGTTCCCGGACCATCTCCTAGGAAGGACTGTGCAAGGCAGAGGCATGTGCGTGGTGGATGTGGGCCACCATTGCTGAGTTCTCACTTAGGCCTTTGGAGAATTTATTTTTGCAGAAGCTCCAGCCTTAGCCAGTGCAGAAATGAACAGGGGAAAATCCCAGCCTTGTCAGGGCTGTCTGCTGCCAGCACATTGCTGAGTATAAATTGTGATGTTCGGCACTTCCTCTGTTAATTCTTGGTAAAAATTGGTTTCCTTTCCTGAAATCTGCTGTGTTTGGCTCTCAGAGGCAGGCAAGCCATCACTTAGATATTAATTCTCACTCACCTCTTTCTTTTATAGTTCCTTATAGGACTAACTTTCCTTTGCCAGCAAAAATTTTGGCAGTTTAGACAAAGCTGACTAAAACTCCAAGCTAGTGTAAGGTAGGACTGTTGGTATTATTGCTGGGTGTCTTTCCACAGCCAAATATTTGATTTATCCAGAAGTCCGTGGTATCACAAGATGCAAGCTAGTGTTTTGGGAGGTATTGACTTGAGTTGCTTTGGAATTCGAGGCTCCTCCCTGCTTAGTTGCTGCCCTGTGACTGAAGGCATCGAATGGGCACAGCAGCAGCAGAGCCTGAGGTGTGATTTGAGGCTCCCTCCTGCCCTGGGCGGCCAGAATACCCACATGGACACGGGGAAGTGCTGTGACAGAAGGACATTTGTGCTGTGACTCTGCTGCAGTGCAGTTTGTGAACTTGTTTGCTGACTGACTTTGTGATGGCATCTTTCATGGTCATGTTTGTTTGTTCCTGCTCCTCTCCTCTCCAGGCTGCTCCAGCATAGGGGAGTGTGTCCTTCTCCTGGGAAAGAGGGTGTTTTCCCTATGGGGTGCCTTGCCCACACCCCTGCTCTGTGGAATAAGGTTTAAAGTGGAGCTGGAAAGCAAACAGTATTGGGGAATTAAACGGCATTCTTAATTTCTCTTTTCTTCCTCTTCAGTTTAAACAAAAAGTTGGCGACAGCTGTGAAGGGAACACGTGTTAAAGGGAAGAAGGATGTCGAAACACAGAGACCATGCTTTCTAGGGTGCCACAGTGGGTGCTGCTCGCCTGACTTCTGGTTAGAACGTCCTTTTCAACCAGTGACTGTTCTGTGTGTGACACCTGCGTGTTGTGAAGAGCAGCAGGTGGAAGGAGAAGTGGTGATATACCCAGGACACAGCCGATGGCTTGAGGGTGTACCCAGATCACACGAAACTATTGTGGTCACTTCTTTATCAGGAGCGTAGGGAACGAATGCCCTATTTAGCCACAGATTCTTTCCGTAAGCAATAGCTGTCTAGGAGGGTATTGTTTTTCCTCCCAATGAATCGTTGCCTAAAACAGGAAGCTGTTTATTTAGGTGATCCTTATTTTACCAGCTGGTGTACAAAGGGTGGTGCTGTCTGAATTATCTTTGCTAGAGTTCATTTCCCTCACGACAGGAAGGTAGGATTTGTTCTAAGGTCACCTTTGCTAAAGGGACAGTAAGACTAAAAGCACACATTTCCAGAGTAACTCACCATTAAGTGGCTCAAACTGTGGGATGAGAGTTTTCAGCCACTCCTCTTCCTCCACCCACGTGGTGTGCAGGTGTGTTTTTCCAAAGAGTTCAGCATACTGAATGGACTTTGGAAGCTGGGATTTTTTTAAAACTCTACTTAAAGTTTCGTTGTGCTTGAGAATCCTGCTCTAAGCTCTCTTTAAAATCGGCCTGTAGGAACTATGCTGAGCTTGGCTCGAGAATCTTTTCCTGAGTGCAATAGAATTTATGGCCAAGAGTTGTCTAAAGAGCCTTGCATGTGGCCTTCTCAAGATTATCTAGACATTTCTTGATGTGCCATGTAAAAGTGTGATTCCCCTCACCCTCCAAATGTGTTGTATTTGGACACTCCATTCCACTTCCAGCATGTTTGTGTTGTGTTGGTAACTGACAGCTGTTTATTTTTATATTCAACAAGAGGCTTAGGTAACCCTTCACTGTTGAGCACTAGGTTAGGAACAGTGGTGGCAGCCTGTGTTGTTTCTCTGCCACCTGTAATTTTTATATGAAGAAAGCAACTGACACACCTTGAATGTGCAAATTAATTGCCCAGAACAAATGTGTTTCTCAACATGCATTTTATTTTGCTTCTGCTTCTCTCCCTTGTAGTGAAGTTTCAGGAAAGGGCATTTCAGTGGTGCATTTTTGCTCTCTGGGCCCATTTGTCCTGTTGCTCTCTGAGAGTCATATACCCACGGATTTTCTGCATTATTCCAGAGAGGAGAATGTCAGCGTTTTGAAAGGGAACACTTGAAGGGCAAAAGGCAGGCAGCTGTTTTATGGCCATGAGTTTACAGAACCATATTATAATGTTATGGCTGCATTTCCTCTCATTCTCTTGAGATACATTCTCGGAACATTTCCGTGTGTGTGAGGAAGGGAGGTGGGTCTACACAATGCACTTAGAAAACGTCATCAGTAAAGTCACATGAATTTGTTCTCGAGGTTGAAAAGTACATTAGGGTTGAGTTTAATTTTCTCTTCTATTTCCAGAAGCCCAAGAGCAGTTTGCCTGAAGGATTGTGCATGCAGGTGTGACTCGGATGGACAATGTGTGTGGTCCCTGGGCCAGGCAGACTGACTCCTCTCCATCCTATCACAGCAGAACTTCCCTGGGAGGGAAAACACTGTCCTGTGCCATGCAAGGGGATTTTTTTGGTGGAGGGGTATGTGTTGAGGGGTATGATAACAAGGAGCTCAGTGTAGTGTGCTTGTCTGGAGAGGAAGTTAACAGGTGAGTGAGCAATGTTCGTAGCCACAATACAGAAAGCTGGTTTTGGAAGCATCTTTGTGGTGGCTGCTTTATCCGGAAGGAGGTGTAGAGAGGTCATGGCCACATGCACACAAATACAGCTGGCATTTAGAGGGTTAGGGGGCGTGGAGTGCTTCTGGCCACCTCGTGCTGCTGAGTCCTGTCTGGCAGATGTCACGGTATGGACCATTCTTTGCACATTTGACCCAGTCTGTGTGCTCTTATTCCTCACCATCTACCGCTCCCCACCTCTGCTGAGTGTCCAGAGCTGGAGATTCATGGGAGCTGGGCTCCCTGGCTGCACCAGGAGTGATTTTTATCAGTTCCTCTGTGTGATGAAGTGAGGGTAATAAGGAAGAGTAGTAACCCAGCCCACAGCACGGATCCCTCCCTCATGGCCTTGGATGCTGAGGTGAACTAAAGGGTTAGTGACACACGGCTGTCCTGAGCACGGGGGGTTGTGCTACAGCAAACTCCCCCACAGCCTGCTCCAGGTTGGTTCCTACCGTTACCTGCATGTATGCTGTCTTCAGGTCGTAACTATTTTTTTCAGCCCTGAGCAGTGTTCCTTGTCACTTCATGTTATGCCAACAGGCTCTGCAGCCAGCTCAGCACGGTGCTGTTGGGAGATCCTCCTGCCAGTGGTCATGTGTGCAGGCAGTCCTAGCAAACACTGAGGACACGTCTAGATCTCAGCTCACACCCTCTGTAGCTGCTTATTCCCAAAGGAACAGGCAGTTGGAAAAGCTGCTTCACCTTAGGGACCTTTTTGGTTGGAGGTGGGACAGGGGGAAGGCTCCAAGTTCTCTTGGGATAACTTTGTAATGCTGGAGCAGGCTGAGAACCAGATCGAGTGGAGCTGGCATCATGGTGAGATCATGGCACACATGCTTTGCTATGCATTGCTTCCCTGTTAAGAAAAAATTTTATTCTCTACAAACTAGAACCCAAGTGCAAATTGATGTGGCTGCAGCGTGAGCACGGGGCTGTACTCTTATGATATTTCAGGTGCCCCTCGGGTTAAGGGGATGAAATAGATACTGCCAAGCAAATTCTTACTGTCAGGCAAAGTTATTAAAGTGAGAAGAGAAAAGGAAATAGTTAAACTGTGCTGTTGGGTTTCCCCCCTCTTTATCAGTGCGGGTTTTTGCGCTTGCCGCTTACACAGAAGCCTGAGGGAGCGGTTTCGTGTTCCATCCCCGACGAGCCCCGAGTGATGCAACACCCCGGCGGATAACCGCAGCGGTGACACGCTGCCAGCGACAAGGGCTCGCTCTCGGTTTTCTGTGAATGCGAGAGTGTCACTTGTGGAATGCTGCAAAAGCGGATGCTGTCGGCTCGCTCCCCCCACTTTCTCTTTCCCTCCTTCTTACCCCCGCTTTCCCTTCCCTTTTCTCCTTTCCCCCCTTTTCACTTCTCCCCTCCTTTCACTTTTCCTTCCCCCCCCTTTCCCATCCTTTTCCTCCTTTCCTTTACTCCTGACCCATTTCTCCCTGCCTTTCCCCCCCCTTCTCCTTATCTCCCCGTCCCTCTCTTTTCCTTTATCCCCTTTCCCTTTCTCCCCCCGNCGCGTCCCGCTGCTGCTCGGCCTCCTGCTCGGCCTCCTCCTGCGAGCCGCCGCCGCCGAGTCGGTGAGTCCCGCCGGGGCCCCCGCGGCACGGGGGGGAAAGGGGAGGGTCTGCCCCGGCAGCGAAGGGCTCCGGGTGGCCGGGGCGGGATTGAGTGACCCGCGGGGCTTGGGCCCCACTCGCGAGCAGCCTGAGAGCCGGTACCACCGCTGCCCCCCGGGCGGTCTGCCCCCGCTGTTGGCCCTTCTCCGGGGAAGGGTGGCCGAAACAGGGAGACGGCGGTAGGGCCGTTCCCGTTCTTCCTCCGGTTCCCTTGGCTTGGACGCTGCTTCCTTCGGCAGATGCCAAAGCAGCGTCGCCCCTGCCCGGCCGTGCCCGGTGCAGGGCTCCTGCCCGGTGCCGAGCTGTCCCCGCGGCTGTGCCGCTGCTCACGTACCCCGCTCTGCCCCGTGCTCTGCCGTGCTCCGAGTGCTGGGCTTACAGCGGTGCAGGGGACCCGGCTACCCGGTGGAAATGAGCGGCTCTCCGTTACACTTTTAATCTCCAACTTTTGGTCGTGAAAGTCCTTTAGTTTTTCTTTTCTTGGGCATTGTGCGGTGGGTTGGATGCGTGCGATGCGTTACAGCACCTGGATAGGCTTTCCAGCCTTGCCTGAGTTTGGTTGTGCTGGTAGCTGGTGTCTTTCTGTGTGCATCAAAGCTTCCTCGTGTCCACATGGGAGTGAAAAATGATGAATTACCGTGGAAAGTTTAATAATCTCTTAAATATATAATGAGGTGGAACATTTTGGATGCTTTAAGCCGGCACATGTGGGGTCTTCGTGGTGAAGCAGAGATCTGGGGATTCTGGTTTCCCCGCTGTTTGTTTTTGTATGTGACCATCTTGCTGATAGTGCATTCAGGGCGGATTCCTCTGTTAGTGTGAAAGGTCTGCTGAGATTAAGGTAACTGCAGGAGATCGGGGGTTCTCAAAGTAGGTTTAAGCATCCCCATTGGTTTATTTTGGACTGAAGGCTGGGTGGGCAGATCAGAACCGATAAGGCTTTGCTGCTTTCTAATAGGGGCATAGGGCTGGGGGGGTTGCTGGTCGTAGAGCAGGAATCTCCCACAGAGAGCATCTGTAGTAATTGTCAGCTACTCTCTGCTAAAACCAACTAGCCCAAATCCACTTTACTCTAATCTTGTGTCTTTATCCCTGCCATTAAGCACGTGAATCGGCCGTTTGGGAACTGGCCCAAACTAGTAGGGCAAACCTTTGGGGCAGACGGCATCTGGAAGTTGCACTGACCATGTTTGGTATGAAATGCAACTTGGTGTCCCTGGGGACTGGACTGGTCTGCAAGCATCAGATTTCTGCAAAGACAACAAATTTTGCACAGATGTGGTCTGTAAATCCGTATATAGAATTTACGTGAAATATTTATCCGTGTCCTTTAAGCTACCTAAGATCGAGTGTATGCTTGAGAAGTAACACTGGCCTACTATGAAGCCTAATCCAAACAAATTGTTTGGGTTACAGGCTGCCGGGGAGGAGACGAGGATGACACACGGTTTGGGAGGGTTCTGCTGGCACTCCTCCCATATTATTTTTTTTAATAGCACTGCCAAAACGTGCAGGGCTGCACAGCATGTGGCTCTTGGTTTTTCTGTGCGGGCAGGATGAAGACAGGTAGCTGTTTCTTAACAAGATGGGGATTGTATTTCTTGTGCTTATGTAAGAGCGTGGATGTTGAGAGGGGTTCGGTGCTTGAATATTTCCGCAAGCCTGTACAAACAAAAATGCCTTGGCTCTTTTCCCCTTGAGCAGCTTTCTGGTGTAAATGGGATTTCTCCATGAGAAGCAATCCTGGATGTGTAAGAGGGTGGGGAATATTACTGAAGTGCTTAAGTGTGACGTTGGTGCTCTGGCTGTGGGTGGGTGGGTTGTGTTACAGCAGCCCCGCAGTTTTGTGTGAGAACATTGCCTTCTTCCCGTGGGGCCGAGGGAGGCTGGAGCTGATGCCTCATGTCACCAGGTGGTCCCCAGCCCTCTCCGCTTGAGCGCCTTGGAAAGCAAAGGATGTGTGGGCAGGATGCTCCCCTCTGTGCTGTGCAAGGATGGGCTTCCTGCAGAAGATGCTTGAGGGGGGATGGACAGAAAGTCACCAATGCATCCAAGATGTGGGATCAGTGGAGTTAACAAAGGGTGTGAGGTCTGCCTTGCTTTGGCAGAGTGGCATCGCTGAGCTTTCCCTGTGCTTTTAACATCCAGAAGTGCCCCTGGCAGCACAGGAGGGAAGCAAGGGGTATTCCCCCGTGGCAGAGGGTATTCCTTCTGCTGCAGGCTTGGGCTCTGCTCAGTTTGTCTGGGCTGCAAAAGGGCCAAGTGCCCAGAGCTCAGCAGGGCCGTAGCAGTGCTAGTGGGCTGCAGGCTTGTTGCAGTTGTCCTACTTTTGTGCTTTGAACCACGCAGAAAAAGTCTTCATGCAGCACCACGTCGTGTTTGTGTGTCCTCAGCAGTACAGAGGAGCACAAATCCAACCCAGAAGCTCCTGGCAGAGGATTGCTCAGGGAGAGGGGGGGAGGCTTCGTGCTGTTTGTGGGCTGTTTGCTGGTTTAAAGCAATCATGCTCAGAGGCCTCCTGATTGGCAAAGCTGGTGTCTTGTTGATGATAGCTGTGTTTGGAAAGTAGTGCAGCATTATTAATGTTAAAACCGGTTTGGCTTGTCCTGCTGCCATTGATCCCCGAGGCCTGTTCTTTCTGCTCTTTGCCCAGTTTCTCATCTGTCCCTCCCAATCAAATCAAGACATTGCTGTCTGCACGTTTTACTTTATTTTACCTTGACTTGCCATGCTCACATTTAGAGCAAATCTCTGCTTTGCTTCAGTCTCCCTAAAACACAGAGCAGCAAAGTGATGGTGACTAAAGCGATGTCCCTTAGCCCTGAAGGGGAAGGAGCTCATGACTTCTGGTAGTCAAACCCATAGCTGTTTGTGGGGATGAAATGACTGTAATGTGTAGGAAAAAATAACCTCTTTAGCACCTTGTGCTTTCTTGAACTGCATGCACAACTCCTGCGGTGGGAGTTCAGGGTTGCAGGGTCCCTCCACAGCTGAGCACCTTGTCCCCACTAGATGTGGAGGTTCCCATGGGTAGGAATGGTCACCCTGCAGTGCTTGGGGCACAGTCAGGGAAACAGGGCTGCTGCCCAGCTCTCATCTGTCCCAAGTGCTGCCAGCTCCCATGTTGGAGAGTGCTTTCCTGTGGTTCAGAGCTTTCCCGAACATCTTACGCAAGAGGCAGATTGGGGCTGAACTTGGTACTTTTCAGATTTGTGATACCAGAGGCTCATTCACCCTGGGAACTAAGGGCTGTTAGCCAACCTGATTGCTCTCTTTTCTGCCCTTCCTGTTGCTCTCTCCCAAGGTCTTGGCACTTTGAGATCCTGCAAAGGTCTGCGTCCAGTCCAGCAACAGGGAAAATGTTTTCCCTATGTGTCTTCCCCTCTTCCTTCCCTTCCAAGCCTCTGTTAATGGCTTTACTATTGCCTTGAGCTGTTTGAATGGCGTGGGGAGGCCATTTGCTCTCAAATGCCTGAACTAGAGCCTAATGTGACCTTGCCATGATTTTCCTGTGGTGTCATACTGCCTTTTTGAAATGCTTGCGTCCCACTTCCACCACAGGCTGGAAGCTGCTAACCTGACATTGCGAGTGGTGATGGAGAGGGGGCACACTGGCTTGCTGCTCTGCAGGCAGGCTTCAGCACAGCTCCTACAGCTACTTTTCCTTCCCTTTTGACTCGTGGTGCTGGTAAATGCTCTGTTGGAAACATCCTGGCTGCTTGAGTCCCCTTGGCGACAACTTACCCCTAGGTTGTGTATTTTATGTGTAAGTTGTTCTTCCTCAAATGAATGGATTGATGAACTTAGGTTTCAAGACTTTTCTTGATTAGTGATAGTATCTGTACCTGTAAGGATGTCATGGTAACTGTGGTTCCACGGTCTGCAATGTAAATTACTTGGGTTGACTTGTGAGATTACTTGATTAAGTTATCGTGTCTCTGTGATCCTGCAGAACTCCCCAGCTATCGCTTTGGCCAGACTTAATGCAGCATCCATCTTTCAAAACACTTCCTAGCTCTTGAGTTAACATTTATCCTCTTGAGCCTGCTCTTAGGTCTTGCAGCTGCATTCTCCCCCTCTACTCAGTACATCCTGTTCCTTTATGCCCTGTAACAACAGCCGGGCTGTGCTGCTTTTGCAGCCTCAAATGAGAAGCTGATGCAGTTGAAGCACTACAAAACCGAGGGGACAAGCCCTGCACACGCCTGACCTCCGGGCTGCTGCTGAGGAGCATGTGTGGCTGTTTGTTTGAGACTCGCTGGAATGCAAATGCTTGAGATTAAGGATTCAAATGATTTGCACTAGAATGAGACTCTTGTGATGAGACTGGGCTTGGTGGCTCTGAATAGACAGGGCAGCCTACTTAGAGTTTCACTTGTAATAAGCCACTGCTCTGAGGGGCTGTAAAAGATCCTACACTAATGAGCAGTTAGGGCTGTGCTTCTAGGTTAGTTCAGACTTATCTTTTTTGTCTTTAAGCGTGTGCCTGAATGTTTGTCCAGTAAATGCTGCTGGTCAGAGGACCAGCTCTGCTGCGTGTCGCCCTGACTTGCAGCAGTCATGCTCTGACTCAGGTTTCTGGCACTTGGCTTGGCATCCCAGCTCCCCGGAACACTGCTGTCACCCTCTGAGTAACGGCCCTGGCCCCTTACCCAAAGCAGTGACTCAGACTTCTGAGGCACTGCAGCACAGAGGTGGATTTCTTCTGGGGCTAGAAAGGGGGTGACAGGCAAAACTGGTGCTGCTGCTTGGCACCCAGTCTGTGCTGCCATTGGCACTGAGCGCCTTTGCTGCTGCCTCCTGTTTAATCTGGTTGTGGCTTTGGTGGGCAGAAAAGCTGTCGGGCTGCTGCCAGCAGCCGAGTTGGTGTTGGCAAAGGCAGATCAGAAAATGGCCCTGTCTTGAGCAGCCATAACTTGGCTCTGGCAGCTCCGTGGTTCCTTCATTTTCAGGCAGATACTGTTGGAAGCAAGAGTTGCATGGGAGAGAGGAAAGCAGCAGTATTATCTGAAATGACAGAAAGCATTCAAAGCAAGCTAAAGGAGCATAAAGTCTCAAAAGAGGGGGTTAAATACTTAATCCTGAATCTGGAGAAAATGTCAGCGTAGGAGGGGAAAGCACGCAAGATGTAGCTGCATCCCTCTCAATTTGAGGGCTGGCTGACTTGAATAGTGTGCTTCTTGTAAAAGTCTTTATTTTTGCTGGAAATACGCACTCTTGTCAGTTTTATCCTTAAATCCTTTGAGGCTGAGACTCTGCTTTTGAAATGCCAAGAGGCTGTTAGACAAATTATTGGGATAACTTAAAAATCAAAGCAGTTAATTAAAATCTCAGGGAGACACTCCTTGGGGCAGGAAGGAGACTGGGAGACCCATAGCACTGTTACCCAAGCACCTGGTGTTATGTCAACCAAAACCACGGCTGCTTCTTGCTTAAACAAATCGTGTTCTGTCAGGGAAAGCAAAGCCTCCCATGGGAAGGATTTCTCTCTTGATGTTGCTCTGCCTTAGCTGCTGAAGGGGAAAAGGTGTCTTCACCATGGGTCCTCTAAAACTGTGCTGCTGTCAAACTTGAATACAAAGAGATGTGGCCTTGCCCCACTTACCTTGCTGCGAGGCTAACCCTGCTTCCTGCCCTTTAGCTGCTGTTACAGTCAAACTAGAGCAATAAGAAGCACTGCTAAGGTGTGTCAATGACTGTGAAAGTGCTTGGACTTGCATCGAAGTGGCCTGCACAGTAGCCAGAAATCTCTGTGCAGAAGGCAGAGTGACTGAGAAGAGTGTGGCTGGAAGGAGGGCACCTGGTGTGATGCTGTGCTGGCCTGGAGAGGAGCGAGACCCGTAGGTGGAGGGACAGATCCTGACTGGTGTGGTGCTAGGAGGGTGGCAGAAGCTGCTTTAGTGGGCTAGGGCCCCCCTTTAAAAACAGAGAAACTGCTACTCTCCTCCAAATGGAAATACAGCCTTTACTGATGTCAGGAGCTTTTGCTTGGAAGATTCTGTTCCCCAGCGAGGTAAATATTTATTGCAAATCCACAGTGTGCAGTGAAGCAGAGTCTGGAGCCAGGATCTTGCAGGAGACTGTTTATGCGCGGGCTGTTCTTGGCGCTAATTCCAAATTTCCTGAGGCTGAGTATGAGGAGCTGGTCCTGCGTGTTGGTTACTCACAGACTTGCTCGTCCAGCCGAGCGTGGGCTCTGCAGCGCCAGGGAAGGAGTGACCAAAACAATAGCTGGGTCCCTCTGCTCTGGCTGTGACACTGTGGGTGCAGAGACGTGGTCAGGGAGGGCTGGAAAACTGCTGCTGGCTGCTCACCCTCTGCTCAGAGAGGGGAAGAAGCCTCACTGGGAGTTCAGAGCCCTCAGAGAGAGGAAAATGCTTCTGGAAGTGACAGGTTTCCTGAAGTACAGCTGCATTATCCTGAGTAGCACACGCTGTGTCTGCTGCTTCCTGGGCCCAAGCCAAGGCATAAGTAGGGAATGTCTTTGTGAGAAAACAAACCAAAAAAACCCCACACACTGAAAACCCAGCCTCTGCTGCTGCAGTTAGCCAGGAAAATCCCTGCTGTTGAAATGTTTGTTTGTATAAGTGCTCACACGGGTATGGCTGATAGCGTAGCAGCAGCGCTCCACTGTCTCGAGTGCTTTTGTGCCGATAACTTCCTCTGCTGCTGTTCTTTGCTGGCACCTTTGCCAGCAGAGCGAGGCTTGAAATAGCATAACTCTGCTGGCAGAGCTCAACTGCCTGGGCTAAGCCTAAATCTTTGGGCTACTACTTCTGATTAGATTAAAATGGATCGTGGGAGGGGAAGCGTTTGTAGGGCGCAGCATTGGGAATCTTGACTGTACAAACAAGCTGAGATTAGCCACATGGTGAGCCAGATAGGAAAGGCACTCTTTGAAGTTGGGTGTCTCCCTGGCTTAATTTTGCTAACGCTCTGGCATGAGGGAGCATAAAGATCCCAAAATCGCATGTCACGCATTTCTTGCCAAGTGGAAATTCTGCTTGTGTTCATGCTCGGGGAAGCATTGGGGTGCAGCTGTATTCTAGGAAAGGGTAGTGAGGACAGGCCTTTTCCTGGCATGAGGGGGAAGTGTGACATGTGAAATAGCCCAAATCTGAAGTGTCAGCATGAAAAATCATCCTTGATGGAAAAGCTGTTTTGCTGGGGCATTTTTGTCCTTTTTTTCTTCCACAGAAAAGATGCAACAGAAGCCTTTATTATAGAGTAGGGCAACTCAGAGTGAGTTGTGAGCTGGAAAAACTGTGAATTCCTTTTTTAACCTTAAATAGAATTTTTCCAGCTTCCGAGCTGAGCTCTGGACAGTGAAGCATATGAACTACTTATGATTAGGTTTGTAAATACCATAAAAAAATATAATCTCTTTATGAACTAGGTGTGTATCGTGGCCTGTGACCGGGAGAACCCTTCACGGGCATGAAATGTCTCAGTCACAGTTGTTTTCCTCTTGAGTCACATGAGGGCTCCTGCTTTTTCCTCCTGTAGTTTTCCTCTGAACTTTCTTTATTTGCTTTGGGGCAAGTGATGGACACACAGCCACCTGCAACTGCCTGCTGAGCTTTGTCTCCTGAGCTGGACTGGGAAGTGGTCATCTCCTTCCTGCTCAGGCTCTGGAGCTGGGAATTGAGTGTTTAGAGCAGCTATTTTGCCACCATGGCAGTAAACATATCCCAGCATGTGCCTTTCTGGCAAAGGACTCAATCTTTATGGCTTTGCTCTTGGCTGATAATCAGGCAAAAGCAGTTAAACAAGAGTTCATTCCTTTGCAATCTCTCCGTCTTGCTCCTGCAGCGCGGCCGGTGCGCGATGTGGGCTGGAGGGAGCAGGCTGTGTGCAAGCAAGAGCACAGCAGCTCAAAGGTAACTGAGGTTTGACTTTGTAAGTGCAAGGAAGCCTATTTTGAGCAAGCAGAGCCTGGGAGGATTCATCCTTGCTGCAGGGGAGGCACCCGTGACAGTGAGTGGCTCTCCAGAGCCCGGGATTAGAGTGTAATTGTCACGGGGATTATGGCTCCGCTGCCGCATGAGCCCCCGGGAGAGCTGCTTGTGGCGACACGGCTTAAAGAATCACACAGGGAATGGGGGAGAGGGGGGAGTGGGCCAGGCTGGCACCGGGATGGTGCTGGATGTGCCTTCTGCACGTGGGCTGCGGAGTGTGAGCACACCGGGCTGCCGGGAGATGGAGACCTGCTTGGGCAGGGACTGGGCAGGCTTCCCTAAAGTCACCTTGAACAAGTGATGCTTTTCCCAGCTGAACAGTTCCCCAGCCTGCATGTTGCTCCTGCTGTCTTACTAGGCAAAACCCTGTTTGTGGTACTGAGCACAATTTAAACAAAAATTCCTTTTCCCCTCTTTGGTAAGAGGCACAAAAACTGTGCAGTTACTGCTGTGGGTACTGGAGCTGCCTGCAGGCTCTGGTCTGTACTCTGCTCCGAATTCTGTGTCGTGGATTTACCTTTATGGCTCACTGTGGTGGGAGTGCTGCACAGTGGCTGTCAGAGGAGATGGACAAGGCTGGCTGTGGTCCTAGGACTGCTTGGAAAGTGTTGAGCAAAGGTAGTATTTGACTATGTCTGGAAGCCTCAGGTGATCCTGCCATGCAACTAAATGCAAACATGTGCCTGGATGGGAGCTGTTTAACTTTTGTCCTTGGCACAAGGGCCAGTGCAGGCTGTGTGTGCTGCAAGTTGTGTGGGCCAGACTGACCAGGAATGGGTGGTAGGATGGTACCTCCAGGCATGGTCACAAGGAGCTGGCACAAGTGGATATTTTTACTTTACTATGGCTGATGTGTTAAGGGAGTTAGATGTGACTTCGACTGAAATGATACTGGCTTTGCTCTCAGGACTAAAATGATTTTTGTGTATTTATTTTCTTCTCCTCTACACAGAGCTGGAGCATGGAGTGAGGGAAGGGAGTGAAGGGTATTTTGGGGGGAAATATAGACCCTTCCCTTACTAGTCTGGAAGGAGCTGCCTCTGCTTGGAAGCTCATGTCACTTCTAATAAGGTTTTTTAATGCTTATTCTGATGGGAAGATAGAGCAGTCTTTGCCTGTTGCCACTGCACACCTCCCTCCTGTGGAGATCAGCTCTATTTGGGCTGTTTCACACTGATTTGAGCTGCCCTGTTTCCAGTGCTGTGTGGCTCCTCTGCTTTTGGAGGGCTGTTGGGGCTTCAAGCGGGTGAGCTCACTCCTAACCCCTGCTCTTTCACATGCTTGGCGTGAGCTTTAGAACCTTCCTGGTTTGTGGGCTCCTGCAAGAGCTGGGTGGAAGTGAACTGCATGGAAATCCCCTCTCTTGGGCTCAGTGGTTTACAGAGCTTTGCATCCTTGCAGCTGCTCACGTTGTTCAGGAGCCCTTCCTGGTTAAGCCGGTGTAGCTGTGCATAGTGGTGGTGGGAGGTGACGTCTGTGGCAGGACAGGGTCTGGGGAGGATATTTTGTGTAAGGCTGCTTGCTGCAGGGAAACGAGGTGATCTGCACATCCAACCCTGAGTGCAGAGCACCTGAGAAGCCCTGGGAGCAGCTCACACCTGCCTATCCCCACAGGCTACACAGGGTTAACAGGTCTGTGCCTTTGCCCCCTTCTGCCACCTCCCAGGCTGGCCCAGCTCCATGTGCTTTTGTTTAGGAAAGGTTGACTTTCACCTTGCTCCTGTTTACTCCCAGGCTTATGTACACAGTGCTGGGGAGGGAGACCAGGAGCAAGCGCTTGGTCTCCATGCCAAAATTATAAACTTGATAAAGGGCTCTGTACACTGTGAATGCCCCAGTCCCTGCAGGTCTGACTCCCTTTGCAGCTTGCTGGCTGTGACCCTTCAAAGGAGCTATTAATGAACTCTGTGTTTGACCAGAGGCAAGGGACAGCTGTAAAAGCCAGTTCCACGTGTAGAAGACTTTGTCTCTGCCCCAAAACATCATTTGAGTCTTTTGGAAAGGGTTTACAAAGGCTGTGGTGATGACATGTGGGCTGTGGCAGGTGAGGTGCCTGGGTTTGTTATTTCCCAGAACTTGCCAGTGGCTGGGGAAATTCACACATTGCACAGAAACTTTGCTTGCTGCCTCAGTACAGTAGCTGATCTTGCTTTGAGAAGAGGGAAGTGGTATTCTGGGGCTGTAAGGGAAGGCCCCAGGAGCACGAAATGGAGTGGGATGGGCTAGGGATGGAGCGCAGCAGGGCTGCCTGGGGTCCCAGGGGTGCTGTTCCTGTACCTCCACTGAGCAAAGAGTGTCTGGCTTCATCCAGTAGCGCAGCCTGTCTCAAAACATGAGGCCTCTGTGCCCAGCTTTTGCAGGAATGACGCTCACAGTTCACGTGCCTAACGTGCTGGTTGTCTGGCAGGGAATAAACTCTTATTTATTTATTTTTTTGCCACTGGCGGGCAGGAAAAGCTTCTGCTCCCCAGCACGCTGTTTAATCTGCCTCGGTGCTTACTGGGGATAAAGCTGCTTAACATGAGGAAGAAATCCTGGAACTAGACTCCTGCAGGAAAGGTTGATTTCTGCACAGACCCCTCCTAGAGAGGAGCACGTTAATAGTAGGACCCTACTTCAGCTGCCAGGGTTGAGGTGGGCCAGTCGCTGGCCTGGCTCCAGCCCGGGGATAACAGGTGGTGGAAAGCAGCCTCGGAGCAGCGCTGGTGCCCTTCTCCAGCTGGCAGTTGCAGAAGGTGTTAAGCTGAACGTGGCCAGGGATGACTTGGCAAGGGCTGACCATCCTCCTGTGGCAGTCTCAGGGCTTTTTCCTCTTGGCCACAGCCTGCAAGCCAAGAGGAAGTAGCGGCACCTTCCGTGGTGCCTCTTCACCAAGCAGCAGAGCTGCAGGGAGGACTGTGTGCTCTTGGAAAGGGATGTACTTTTTTTGAGCAACACTCCAGGGAGTTCTTTATGTGGCACTTGGGAAGCCCGAAGCTCTTGCTTTTAAGTCCTGTGAAAGTGCCCGTGTGCCCTCTCACAGGTGTGTATGCAAGGAATGTGCCTGCTCCAGACCTGCCCTGTGAGCACTGCACTCCAGCGTTAACTCTTCCCAGCCTGCCCGTGCCCCAGCTCCCAGGCAGGGCTTGCTTCCTAGAAGTACGTGCCTTGAAACCTGGAGAGTAATTATGGAGGTGCCCAGCAGCCCTCTGACTTCACTGTCAGATGAACCTGTAATGTGAGGCCACTGCCCACAGGAAAAGTTTCCTGTACGGTTCAAGAAGTTCTTGTGGCTTCCAGGAACTTCCCCATCCTTGCTCAAGAGGATGATGAAGAATGAGTTCAGGGAACGCTCCCATATAATCTTATTTATGCTTGTGAGTCAGTAATTTCCTTGTTGTGTGCTCTGCTGGTAAACACAGTCTGTCCTGATTTAAATAGGGTTTTTTGATAGCCAGACCTGGTGTGTTCCACAGCGTGCACTAATCACTGTGGCTGTGTGCCACCGCTCAGCTCGTGGCTGGTCTGATCTGATAAGGCCGTGGGCTGTCCAGTCACCCCAGGGCTTAAACGTGGGTTTTCTTGAGCTGCCGTTGCTTGGACATTAGTGGCTGTGACTCATGATGAAGTACAGGGTGAGCTGGCACCGGGGTGTGGCTCGGCACAGCACTCACCAACATCAATCTGCCCGGTGCAGGGTTATTTGGGTCTGCAGCAAATGTGCTCCCCTCCCCAGGAACTGGGCTCTTCCTGCCCCTCGATGAAATGGCCAGAAGCTGCCCTGGGAACAGCCACTGCATGCTGGCAGCAGTTTCCATTGCAGGGCTGGCTTTGGCTGGGTTTCGCATATCTTGAAATGAATTTGCCTTGGAGCAAGTGATCCGTAACGTTAGGAATGCCTGATTCCAGGCTGGGAGAGGATTTCTTCCAAGCTGACTTTCCTCCCAGCCCCCTTCCCAGCGTCTGGTGCCAGGCTTGGCACAGCAGAGAGAGAGGGTCTGGGAGGAGAACTGGCCTCAGCACTTCATGCCCTCTGGGCTGTTCATCTGGTTATCCTGTAGCTGGGTTGCTGGGGAGACCAAAAGTGCCTCAATAAGCAAGGAAAAGCACATCCAGTGCCGCTGCTCCTGGTGCAAAATGAGAAACATCTTGTGCTTGTTTGTGGCAAACCCAGCGTGCCAGTGGGCAGGGGAATGGGGCTGGGAGCAGGGCTGGGGCTGTGGGCAGAGGAAGCTGACACACGGCTCGTGGCTGATTGCTGGCCTCGGTTAGAGATCGATAGCGGATGTAATTCATCACCTCTGGGCTGTGGGATGGGCCACACCTGGCCAGGTGAGCAGGAGGGCTGGTCCTGGCTGCTCAGGGCTCGGCGGTGCTGCTGCCACCCAGCTCTGTGTCCCCACGAGTCTCTGCTCCTCCTCACCCCAGTGAGGCTGTAGCCCGGTAAGCTTGTACATTGAGGAAAACCCTTGGATGTGCAGGACTGTGGAATGCTCTTCTGGGTAGACAAAACCTTTGTCGAGACTTCCCAGTCGTCCTGTGAGGACAGCATGAAGGAATGTTGCCAGCTTAGCCCCCAGCTAAGGGATCCATCTGTCTGCATTGTGCCTCTTGCCCTGGGGGAGAGAGTCCCCCTCCGTGGTGGTGATGATTTCATGGCTGTGGAGGCATCTGGAATCTGTGGGGTGGTGTTGAGCAAGCCCAGAGCTCATACCTGCGGTACCCTCACCAAGGCTGGCCTCAGGGCTGTGGGGCAAGCAGAAATAGTTCTGGGAAGTTGCATAACTTTGGTGAGGGCAGGAGATTTGGGCTTGTGGCTTCTGGAAGGTCCAAGTGCCAATGAGCTCTGGTGTGCAAATTGCCATTGTGGCCAAACAGCTGATATCTGGGAGGCTGTCCAGCTTTTGTGCTGTTAACTGCACTCCTTGGGCCTTTGGTTCCCGGAGATATTTTATAGGTTTGTTTGTTTACATGCTTTTTAAAAAGGTGAGGCAGGGGAAGCTCTTCCTTCAGGCAAGTCATTACCGATAGTGAGTGCTCTTGAACGTCAGCCTGTATTGCACTGCAATTCAGCTGAACTGACAGGCCTGCTCTTAACCCTTGGGTGATGAAATAGGCTTGTTCTCAGTGTAAGGAGTGAGGAATTGCTTTGGTGCCATGCAAAAAACCTGACCTATACGTGTCAGGATTTTTTTCCTGGTAGTAACAAGTCCTTCCAAACTCTCCCTTATCACAAATTGAAGGTATTGCTTTTCCAAATGCTTTTGCTACAAACTCCTGACCAAGATCCGGTTGTGGTGTTTTCACCCTGGGTGTTCAGGTGAACCTCTTGAATCTGTAGCCCTCAGGAAATTCCCCTCCTAGACTGGCTCTCACTTCTGTTCTGAGAAATTCCAGGGGAAATTCAGCTGATGAAGATAATGCTTTTGGTGGACAGGAAGTTCAGCATTTAATGTTTTTCTGGTGGAAGTGATGTGCTCAGGCTCTGAACTGTCTGTGAAATGCTTCTGAAGAGCTCTCTCATATTTAACATGTTTTCCCTCCTATTTACAGGTGAGAGAAACTGAAACCATGGATGCTGGATGGCTTGACTACCCTGCCTCTGGGGACTTGCCAGATGATGAAGACATTGGTGAATTCAGGCCTTACTTAACCTCTGATGGATTAGATATAGATGAGGCATCTGGATCGGGAGGTAAGTGGGGAAGTGGATCTCCCTCAGCTGTTCCTGTGAAACTTCTTTCAGCAGCAGCCCTTGAGCGATGGGCTAAATCACAGCCAGAGCTCCAGAGGAACCACAGTGTCAGGTGGAGATGAAAACTGTGGCTCGCAGTCACTCAGATGGGAACAGTGAAAGTGGTGGTGCTGTGATGTTGAATCACTCAGGGAGGACAGATGGAGTCCAGCCAAGCTTGTCTTGCTGCAAATGAAAAGGCCTTGTGCTGGCTGGATCTTTTTCCTGTTGAACTCCAAAGAACTGCTGAGAAACTCAAAAAAAAATAATCTATTGTTGAGGCAGTGTTAAAAGGCTTAAAGTTAATGTCTCAGCTGAGGCCAAACAAGGTAAAGGACTAACTGGTGTTCAAGTGAACTCTTTGTGACATGCAAAGCTCCCTGCCCAAACCAGTTTCTGTAGCTCTGTGTCCCTTTATGTGCACATTTGTTCTCTAAAAGTAAAAGAACAAGCGCTGAAATCGGTGCCTGACATGTTTGGGCAGATCTGGAGGGTTGGTGAACGATCCTTTAGGGATGGGCAATGGGAGCAGTGCCCTCCATTGGCATTACCTTATAGCTATGGCAGACCTGCTCTGCAGGGGCCAATGGATCCAGCTGAAGATCCCTCCCAACAGAGAGGTGTTGGTTTCAAGATTACATCTCGTGGTCTTGTGCAATCCAAGTCATGAAATGATAAATAGTACTAGTAGATAAGAGGGAATTGTAGAGGACAAGAGTCCTAGTTCGTATGCAGTTGCTGGTATTGCAGGAAGTGTCTGAATTCTGTAAAAACAGCATGTAATGAGACAAAAACTTGAGAGCCCTTTCTGGTTTTTTTTTCCCCCTCTGCAGACTACCCAGACTCTGAAGATGGCATCTATCTGACCACCATGGATACCCCTGTGGTAGGTATTGCCTCTGTGTGTTTTTAAGCACCATGTAGCTCCTCTGGCCTGTGTGTGAAACTTTCTGAACACCCTCCCCCTCTGTAAGACGTGGCATCAAGATGAATCCACCTGCAGGAGCAGGCACAGTGTACTCGTAATGCACTGAGCAAACTTTCTATTCCCTGCACACCCTCCTGGTTTCACCTGTGGGTAGGCTGGGTGCTGCTTGCTGACGGGTGTGGTCTGTCTGTGTTCTGTAGATATCTGACAACTATATCCCTGGAGATACTGGGAGAAAGATAGAAGGTGAGAAGAAAAACACAATGGTGGACAATGAAATCATTCCAGACAAAGCTGTACCTGTCGAAGAGAACCTGTCCAACAAGATCTCCATGGCAAGCACAGCCAACAGCAGCATCTTTGAAAGAACAGAAGTCCTTACAGGTAATACTCCACCTTGTCCTGGTAAATCATTAATACTGAAAATCAAAATGGCTTCTGTTGTTCCCTGTTTCTCTGGGGAGCAGCTCCCTGCTGACAGGGGAGTGAGTTGCTTTACCTCTGTGGCTACCTGTAGCAGGGTGGCTTCTGCCTCCCAGTCCTTAAACAACAGCAGAGCCTGCTGCTGGGATAAACAGCTTGTTTTTGAGCCTGCCAGCTGGCTGTTGGCTTAAGCCATGTGGCAGCTGCTCTGCACCCTGATACTGCCTCAACAAGAGGTGTCTGGCAGTAAAGCAGTGACATCATAGACTTTGATACCAAATACAGGCGTTTTCCTTCCAACCTCTGCCCAAGTCCTGCCTTTTCTGAGCTTTGCCAGGAGCCAAGCAACCCCTCTAAGGGATTCCAACATGTGGTCAGCTGTAGGAATCTGAATACCAATGTCTGGAGCAAAATGCAGTGACTGCCTTCCCCTCAGCATGTGGGACAGGTCTGTCTCCAGCATATTGCTGCTTCAAGCACTTGGCCTGATGGTCCAAGTATAAAGCCAAGCCCTTTGTGCTGATCTGCAGCCATCCTCCCAGTCAGAGAAGAGATTGGAAGAGTGGATTGCAGAACCAGCTGGCAAAGAAGCTGGTTTAGTGCAAGGAATAGGTGTCACAACAAGGGATAAACTTCAGTGAACCCTTGGTGTGAGGAGAGAGGAGGTCTTAGGGGTTTTTTGCAGGTTTGTAGGTTTTGGTTGTTGGGATGTAGGTTGTTGGGTTTTTTTTTTGAGGGAAATGGTGTTGGTAATTGGATGTTGATGAATTGAAACACAGCGTCCCCAGGGTGTGCTCACACAGGTAGCTAACAAAGCATTCAGATTGGAGCTCTACCATTCTCCTCTGGCTTGTGGTGGGGCTTTTTTCAGAGGCTTTTTTTTGTTTTGTCTCTCGACGGGGAGAACATCTTCTTGTCAACATTTTTTTCTTGGACTAAACTGGAAGATTAGCTCAAACTGGTTAATGTGGAACATGTTATTATTCTGTGGCTGGACTGGAAGCAGTCCTGGCCTTTCCCAGTGACATCTGCTGTTGCTGAAAGTGCCAGCACATATGGTGGCAGGCACACGGACACTGACTCTGGAGGCAGCTCTGGGGGCTGCTACACTTGAAGCAGATTTTGAGATGTTGCTGGTGGTTTGGAGCTGCCCAAGACTTACTCCATTCTCTCTTTCCTCCCCAGCTCTCATCGCAGGAGGAGCAGTGGGCCTCCTGTTTGCCATCTTCCTGATCCTGCTCTTGGTCTATCGCATGAAGAAAAAGGACGAGGGCAGTTACGACCTGGGGAAGAAACCCATCTACAAAAAAGCCCCCACAAATGAGTTCTATGCCTAAAGCTCAGCAGCACCTTGTGCCCATCAAGGGACGAACAGACTGTATGGAAACACTGTGCCCTCAGATGAGATGTGCTGAACAAATGTGGTTTTTTTTTTTTGGATTGAATTTCAAAGTGACTTTGAGAAAAAACAAACTTCCTTCGTGACCCTTCCCATCCCACTCAGCTAACAAGGGCCCAATGAAATACAAAGAGTCTGAAAAAAAACCTCAGTGTATTTTTTTTCTAAGTTAGTGTAAAAAGAATAAAGATGCCAAATTTTCTGCTTGGTTTTATAGAGGGTATATAAACACAAACCAGACTGTATGGAAGCAAACACCATGTGTTTGCATCCAGCGTGCTGTGCTGGGATTGGCTGCTTCTATAGAAGATAGCTTTTTTTTATAAATCTTGCTACTAGATGTCTTGCAGCAGGCTGTTGATGTTGAAGCATTTTTGTGGAGAACTATTTATGAATCTCTTACACTACAGATAATGTTGCCTTATCAGGGAGCAAAAGGCCCACAAGGGCTCAATATCCCTGAATGCCATAAAGGGCCTATGGGAATGTCTTCCCCAGGAGAGTTCTGTCTCTTCCTGTTGGCCCCAGGCAAGGGTCATTAGTCCTTGAAATCAGGACAGCCAGTTGTGTTTGGCTATGGCGACACCCTTTCCTTGCCTTCAGTCTCTTTACCTTTTTTTAAGGATTGCTTGTAGGATTTTTTTATAACAAAATTTTAAAGAAAATAGCCTAATGTTTATATAAAGTTTGTAGAAATGGTTTTGAAATAATAAAAAAAAAATCTACTTTTTTAATTTCCTCAGATTTATTTTTTCAATCCCTTTGTGTTTCCTTTGGCCGGGCATTTCTTTAGAGATGCTGTTTTATATGATTCGTATTCTGAACTGAAGCAGAGTTAGCTACAGAGTGTTACAGGTCTCTTCTAGTTCTATAGCAGCTACTGTAGAGGTGACAGATATTTATGATTTTCTCATAACTTTTCTAGGATTTTTTTTTAATAGAATTATTTATAGTTTCTGAAATGGCTGCTTTCTCATTTGGTAACTTTATCCTTTTTATGTAAAACACTAATATAATGAGTCTCTGTGAAAACTATTTAAGCTTTATTCTGTGAATTTCAATTATAAATTCAAGGCAATAACTTCTGTATGCAAAGTTGGATGCATAAATATGATTGAAGTAGGGAAAATACAAGAGTAATTCTAGGCTGTAATATATTACAATCAGTCCTATAGAGCTATATATTATATATTTTACTGAGATATATACAGATGAGAATGAAAAGGCTGGAGTTAATTCTTCAGCAGCCTTATGGTGTGTAAGAAGCTTTTGATCTTGTTTGTGCTGCTGTTTGTCCAGTGTCTTGTGTAGAACACCAGGGCTTGTGCTCGGGGAGGCTGTGTCCTGGCTCCTGGAAGCAGGTCAGGATGTGCCAGGTGTGATCTGCAGAGTCAGAGCAGAGATCCCCACCTCGAGCTGCCCTTGGAAGCAAGTGTTGGAAGCTGCAGTGTGGAGGTGGTAACTTTCTGTCCCCTGCGGTGCTGTGCCCAGCCCTGCCTCTTGGGGAAGGCTGGATCTGAGCTCTGCCTGGGTGGCATCTCCCACTGGGAAGCACTGAGCTTTCACAGGGGCAAGCTCTGAACCCCCCACTGTAGATCTTTCTTAACATCCCCTGTACATGGCTCCTACCTCCACTGGGAGTGGGACCAACCCCCGGTCTCCCAGAGCAAAGGGTGATGTGTGTCCGGTGCCTCCGTGCCAGGAAGGTGTTACAGAACCAGGAGCAAGTTGTGTCCTCCTGAGGCTCCGAGTCTGGAGTGGCGTGAGACAAAAATCTGAGTGTGGGTCCCCAAAGCGAGCACCTGAGCAGGCAGCACAAAACCAAGCAGTTGCAAAGCTGGTTGGAAATCTCATGGCTCCTGAAGCGTCCTTCCTGAGGCTTTGCTGTAGGCTTGAGGCCAAACCCAGAGAGACGATAGCAAAAAGTGTCCCCTTCTCGGGGTGAGGCAGGAAAGTGTGTTGAGACATCGGTGGGAGAGGAGAGGTCCTTGGGGTGACTCACTTGGTCCCAGTACAAGTGTGGTCGGGGTAACTGGGGGCTCTGGGAGGCTCTCAAAGCTGCACAGAGTTCACTGGAGGCTGGGAAGGAGAGGGAGGACTGTGCTGCCTGTGGACAGCACTACCAGGAAAGCAGGAGCTGCGACTGCTTCTCGGGCTGTTTAGATTCTCTTGTGTAATTGCTCTTGGGGATTTTCCACTGTTACTGGTTTTTATTTTTTTTTCTCAAATAAATGGTACTTTCTAAAACTGGCTTTTTGGACTGTTTCTGATCTGAAATTACTTTTGGGAGCTGGGTAACTGGGAGCTCATGTTTGTGTAACTCCTCGGTTTACTGAAGGGCGACGCACACTGGGACCTGGCACGGTGGCCTGCAGCTCAAAGGGGCTTTGTCAGCAGCTCCTGAGCTGCCTCCAGTCTCTGACCCATGAGTGATTCCCATAGGACCAGCAGCCCTGGGTCTCTGGAGCTATTCAGCTCTGTAAGCAGAGACAGAACAGCACCATGGGGTAAATCTGTCCTGTCTCGTGCTCTGGGAGCAAGTCCACAGGTGACTTCATGCTCTTTGGGCCTAAAACAGCTGCTCTTTTAGGCAAGCTCTGGAGGAAGCTGCTGTTTGTCCAAGCCCTTCTGCTCTGCCAGCTTGGTGGTCTCAAAGGACAGGACCCACCTTTCTCCCCAGGCAGATGGGAGAGAGGGGGAGCAGGGCTGCTTGCTGGAACCAGTGCTGAGGCTCCTCAGAAGTGCTGTATTTAAATGGATTATCATCCTCGAGAAAATCTAATTCCCTTCTCCCTGGTGGGAATTCCTGCTCCAGGTGGTTTGGATTAGCACAGAGAGAGGAAACAAATCGGGAGTAGTACACAGGCTCCCTCGGGGTGACTGAGTAGCACATGCTCTTCTTCTGCTCCTTGTTGCCTGCTCTGTGCCAGGTGTGCTCTCAAAGGTCCTCTGAGAATCCCATCCACTGCTAAGAAAAGCAGAGCCATGTGCTCCCAGGGCCCTCCTGTGCTCCGTGGGAGCTGCTGTTTGTCAGCGCATCGGTGACGTACTCCTGCGATCTCCCATGTTCTTGTGGCTGTGACAGGTTCTTGGACGTGCTGCTTGGAACAACCTGTGTTTGTTTTTTTTTTTTTCCTTTCTTTCTCTCCTGGGCTTCGTCTCTTGGTTGCAAGAATCCTGTGTACTTTCCAAAACTGCCCTCAGCGTAAAAGTGCCTTGTTTTTGCAAAGCAATCTGGACGAGTAGTCTGCAAGCCTCCAGAGCACAAGCCTGGCTGCCTGCCTGTCCTTGCAGAGCCCCAGTTCCTGAGATGGATTTGTCACCATTCCCTCCATCTGCCTTTCTGCCCTTCTAGCTAGCCTGCCTGTACCTGTGTGTGTGCTGAGAGGCTCTAATACCTTGAGAATTCCTGGTCTTCATCTCTGACCTCACACATGGCACTTGTTTTTCTTCTTAGTGCTGCTCCGGTTTTAAAACCAAAAGGCTGAGGATCTGCTTTATCTGGCTTGAAAACAGCTGGAACCCTCCCAGGTACTGATGTGATCAAGTGGCTGGGGAAGGTCTGTCCTTCCTAAATGCTCCCTGAATGAGGCACATGGAGGAGCTGGAAAATTAGGTGTAACCTTGCTGACCCCCTTTGCTTTATGGCTTCCTGGGTTTTGAGGTGATGTTGGTGGGTGTTTGGGTCCCTTGTTTTGGGGTGTGTGCTGTGCCAGGTGCCAGAATGGGTCACAGCAGTGATGTGCTGGTGATTGTGGTGCCTGTCCCCAACACCTCAAACCCACAGAGTCTGGGAGGGCACAATTCCTGCACCCCGGAGATGTGGTATTTCCCATGAGCCATCCCCAGCCCGTGGGTGCTGAGTCAGGCGCAGAGTTGAGCTCCCTGTGGCTGCAGGCAGGGTCAGGGTGGGCCCAGGGGCTGGGGGTTCTGGGTACAGCCCACTGGGGCTAGAGTGGGGCATCACTGGACTCCGAGTTAGCTGGGTAAGCTGGGACCGTGTGGGAGGTAACAGAGGAGGTTGTCCTTGGGGCTGGGGTCTGCCAGGTTAAAACCTTCCGTCCCTTGCTATCGCTGGGTGCAGGTGACCCTTCGCTGCAGGGGTGCTTTGATACTTGGGGCTAAAACCTTTCAGCTCCTCCTTCCCCATCCTCTGTCCCATCTTGCTTGGTGCCAGTCACAGTGCAGGTGGTGATGCCCAAAGCTCTGGCTCTTTGGGGGGGCCAAGCCTGTCACCTGTGCCAAAGTGGCTCCTGAAGGGTTGTGTTTCATAGAATCAGAGTACGGCTTGCTTTGAAAGGGACCCCAAAGGGTAATCCTCCACCACCCCTGCCAGGGGCAGGGACAACTTCCACTAGACCAGGTGCCTCAGGGCCCCATCCAGCGTGGTCTTGAACTCTCCCAGGAATGGGACAACCATAATTTCTCCGCCATCCCCCCGGGTTCCCTTTCCCGGCTCCCTCCCCGGTCTGTCCCCTGTCCCCGCGTGTCTGCTGCCCCCTCCTGGGCACACCCGGCACCGCGGGCGGGACCCCCGCTCCCCCCGCAGCCCCCGGCTCTGCCCCCGCTTCCCGCTGGCTCCCACCGGGAATGGGATTTTTAGGGGGCGTCCCTGCTGGTCACAGGCTGCCCGACCGGCCTCCCCTGCGGGTGGGAATTCCTCGGCGGCAGCGCGTTCTGCCGTAGGACTGCGGTCTGCGATCTCTGTAATGCTGGTGAATCCTGCTGGATGCGGAGTTTGTCTTTTTCTCCTTTTCTTTTTTTTCCCCCCTTTCCCACCATTTTCACCTTTTTTTCCTTCCCCCTCCTTCTCCCTCTGCCTTCCCCCCTGCCCCTTTCCGCCCGTGGGGTTTGGCACGGGCAGGAATGGCCACGAGTCCCCATGGCTCTGTGAAGGTCCGAGGGGTGTTCCCAGTGCCAAAGGCACCGGCTGACCTGCTGGCCCTGCCCTTTGCTGCCACAGCGTCATCCTGCCGGCCCTGGCTAGGGGGGAGGCTTGGGGGCATTTTGCCCAGTATTAGAGGGGAAAGACCTGTTTTTTAATCACAGGCTGGTTATTTTGGAGAAACGGGGGGTGCAGGAGGTGGTCTGGCTGCTCCAGGCGCATGGAAGGGAACAATGGAGCCACTGTGCAGCCAAACGCCCCGGCTCCTGTCAGAAAGGTCCAGCGAGGGGTTTTCAGCACGTTTCTATTCCGCTGCTCAGGTATAATTACACGGGGGAACAAAGAGCCCTTCAAACCCACCCGCTCCCCCAGCACAGCCCGCAGCCGTGGGCACACACACGTGTCGGCTGTCGGCGGGGTGTAACGGGACGGTGATCATGCACACCCACTAAAGCAGCCCAGCGGGGCTGGTGACACTGGGCAGGGACATGGGAACAAACCCTGGGTGCACCCCCAGCTTCCTGGGAGCCACAGCTGGAGTGGGGAGCCTCCTCTCCCAGAGCCACTCTCCTGGTGAGCACCCCAAGGCAGAAAGCAAGGAACAAATCTCACCCTGCCTCTTGGCACCCAGCCCGCGCTTGCTGTTCATTTAGACGTTTGCTGGAGTGGGTTCGATGAAGTGCCTTTTCTTCTGCCTCTGGCCAAGTCTGCTGCAGAGATGAGGGGCATCAGTGAGAGACCTGGGGCTTCACCCCTAAGCTGCCGCAGCCCAACCCAGCCAGGGCAGGAGGCTGGATTTCCAGGAAATAGGGCACGGGGCTGTTTGCATGCAGCTGGGTGCCAGTGTGCTCCATGCGTGGTACTGCACCGTCCTGCCTGCTCCTCACAGGGCTCTGTGCAAAGCCACGCCACGGTCCTGCCAAGCCCCAGAGCCCTGGGGCTGTAGATGAGCACCCAGGGGTGCTGCTCGGCTCCTCTGTTGGCAGCTCCACGGATGCCGAGTCCTCCCTGGGCTCACGGGGAGGGAGCTGCATCCAATCCTTTCCATCTCAGTGCTGATCTGTTACTGCCTGCCTGGTGTGCACCCTAATTACTGCAGCAGTGCGTGGAAATCAGGGCCATGTTTTTCAAGCCCAGTTGTTTATTTAAGCTGTTTGAAAAGCTACTTTCCTTCCCTAGTGAATCCTGAGAAAACTATCCATGTGTTTCTTTTGAGAACAGGACGAAAGGGGGCTGCCAATGCCCTCCATCCGGCCCCCGCTCACTGGATCCCCAAACCCCCCAGCAGTGGGGCAGCGTGGGGCCGACCACAGGGAGCCGTGTCCAGCACTGACCCCACACCCCTAATCAGGCCATCAAGCCCCAGCTTCAGCCTTGGGGCAGTGACCCAGCACTCCAGCCTGGTGGGATACTGCTGGCCCCTGGGCTTGGTCCTTCCCTGAGCTGCAGGAAGTCCGGAGCTTGACAGGAATGAGCTTGTTTTCAACTTGTTTTTAGAAAAAAAAAACCCACTGACAAAAAGGAAGCCTGATTTTCCACAGGCTTTTTGGCTGCATGGGCAGGGCTGGGTGCCCAGGGCTGTGGGCTTAGGAGCGTGGCAGTCTCCGCCCCTGAACCGCCCATCTAGGGCCCGGGGCTATTAACACCCGCTTGGGCACCCACGGGTACCTCGGGCTCACTCTGCCCTTGATGCTATTTGGGTTTATTTCAGAGTCTGGCCAGCAGGGCTACACGCCTGAGCAGTTCCCGATGCGCTTGAAGCCTCTTGAGCAGGTAATTGTAATTCCTCAGCAACCCAGCTTGGCTTACTTTGGCCCCAGCATAGTTTTGCATCCTGAGGCCCAGCTGGGTAATTTATAGCTCTGTCAGGAAAAGGATAAAATCAGCACAGGGTTTCTGGGCACTGTGCAAATCTATGGCCCTGTGTGCTGGGGCTGGGAGTGCCCTTGGAGGGATGCTCAGGGTAATGGGACCCCACTGAGGTCTGTTTGCAGCACCAGGCTTGGTAGGGAGAGGGACTTTATGGCTCATGGTGCAGTAACTGGCCCCTTGGTTCAGTCTTGTTGGCTGAGTCCCTTTTGTGCACTGCATCAGCCCTGGGCATCAACACCTGGGGGCAGTTTTCAAGAAAAGGTTTTTCTCTGCTCCTTTCCCCTGGCTGATGGGCAGAGCAGCATCCCCACATCCCCTGTTCCTGAGGGCCAGGGATACAGATATTGGCACTGAAGAGTGTGGGCCATGGGCCCCCCAGCCTGGCTGGAGGCTCTGCCCAGGGCTGTGGGGCAGGGACAGCCCCAGGAAAAGGGCTCAGAGCAGGGGAGACAGGCTGCTCTCAATGGGTGTCTCCAGCTCATCCTGAAGCAAATCCCCTGGTGATGCTGGCCTACAGCTCAGTGCTTCTCCACGGGGGATGGGAGAACGGCCACTGCCCTGACCACGCTCCTGTCACGGAGGTGACCAAGTCACAGCACAGCAGAGGGACCTGCCCTGGGGCTGTCCTTGCCGCGGCAAACACCTCACTGGTACAGAGCAGCCCCACTCCTTACAGCCCCCTGGCCAGCTCCCCCCTTGTCCACCCCTTGCACTCGGGGGTTGCAAAAACTCAGTTTAACCAGAGTTTTTCTGGTCTTCCTGCAGGTGTTGTTACAAATTGCCCTACAAGCAAGCCAGCCCACCTGCCACCTCAGTGCCAGGAGTGGTGTCACCAGCTGCATGTGGCTGAGTGAGCAGGGAGGGGACATTGCCCACTCCCCACATGTTCCACGGCTGCCCTCCTCTCTCTGAAAAACACTCAACCAACCCATCAAAGGAAACCTGCTGTGTGATTTGGGGCAAAATGCGGTGCAATGGCTGTTACAAAAGCAGCTGAACTCTTCGATTTGGGCAGAAAATATCCCCCGGAGATGTCCAGAGGTGCCCAGTGTGCCTCCCGGGCTGGCCTGAGCTGCGGGCACAATGGGCAGTCAGTGTGATGGCTGGGCTGGGCTGGGTTCACTAGATGGCAGCAGCTTCTTTCAAACGGGCAGCACAGGGACACACAGCCCGGGCAGGGAGCGACACAGACCCAAAACGGGCTTAGTGTTCCTCGGGGATATTGTGTCACGGCGGGAAAGCCAAGATTTTATTTTCTTCTCGATGTTTTTAAAGGTAATGCTTTCCTCTGGGACCTGAAGTGGCTGCTTGATGTGGTGGAGTTCCAGGCAGCCTCAGCTGCACCCTGGATGCTGGGAGCAGGGGATCCCTATTGTCTTCAACCTCACCATCACCTGGAGATGTTCATGCAACACCGCATCTTGCACATGAATTATCCCGTGCATCCTTAAAGCATTCGATGCTTTTCCTAAATCCCCAGCTCTTGGAGAGAGGTAAAGGTTTTTTCATGCTCGATTTTATACCCACCCATGTTTCTGGCTGCCTGGGGGACGGGGAAAAGCTCCAGGTACAGCTCAGGAGCACAGAACAGAGCTGCCAGACGGGCTCAGCAGGCAGCCCAGCTCGCCAGAGCCGGCGGGACGGGCCGTGTTTCCCGGACACACGCTGGATTACTGTAGGATCCGGCAGAGACAGGCACTGCTGACTCCGGAGCGAGAACATGCAACTGGCTGGCTGGCGCCTGTCCGAGACATTTGTGTTAATCAGTGATTATGCAAATAAACAGCTCTGCCACGCTCCCAGCTCCGCCGCGCGACGTGGAGCATATGTTCCTCGTGGCAGGCAAGTGTCTCCTCCAGGAGCTCAAAGCTCCTCGTTCCCAGTGTGGGACCTGCTGTGAAAAGCAGATTAAAGGCAGCCTGCGGCCGGTGGGGGAAGGCAGGAGCCCCTCGAGGCCCCCCCAGCCCGCCGCCGCCACCTCTCCCCGTTCCCCATGTGGCTTGAATTACTGCGGCTGTTTGCTTAATCCATCAGGCTTCAAGAATGAGCCACTCGGTGCTTTCTTGGCCTCTCCATCCAGCAAAGCGCTGTAAACATAACAAGGCAGGCTTGTTCCAAGCCCCTGAAGTCAATAAGCAGTGCTGCTCCTTGCCCTTTGGGTCTGGGTTGGTGCTAAATATAATCCAGGGTGCTTTCCATTCATAAAATGTGAATTATGGCCCGGCCTCTGAGGGACAGGAGCGGGTTGAGGAGCCTGTGGGCTGCAGACACTCTTGATGCAGGCAGCAACCGAAAGGTTTGGCCCCATCTTTTCACAGCCCTCCAGCTCTTCACTGAGTAGATGGGGGAGGAAATGTTTTGGGGTGAAATATGGGGGATCCTCTCTTTGGGTTGATTAAAGTATTTTCTTGCATCTCACCCTCAGGTGTGTTAGGGCCAGGGTGGATTTGCTGGGGAGGTGAGTGCAGGGGATGGTAAACGTGGGCTGATGGGGTGGCCCGAGCAGCAGCAGCAGCAGCACAGGGGAAGCCCCCAGTACCCCCACACCTGTGTGAGATACTCAAGTATTTTCCAGGAATGGGAGCACTGCGGTCTTGTAGCACTGCTCCCAGCACCTAATGAGCACACTGGGACTTTGCCACCTGCTCAAGCAACTTGCTTCCTTCTGAATCCTTGGTGGATCTCCATGTGATTACCCTTCCTCTGTCCTCCAGCCCTTTCCTCCACCAGCCCTTGGCTGCTGCCATGTGCTGTAATGTTCTCCCAGTTTTTCCACAGCAGCTCCAGATGCAGAGATGTGTCTGCCAGCAGCTTTTTACCCTCAGTGAGGTTCCTGTTTTGGGGAAGAAGGAACCCCATCTCCTGGTGGAGTTTAGGGAGGTGCTGTCCCCTGGGAAGCCCTGGGTTAGGACCCTGGGGACCCAAGCTCTTGTGTAGCCATGGAAGCCAGGGCCATGTACAAGCTGCAGAGGGAGGAGGCCAAGACCCCAGGCGTGCCTGAGCATCTCCCTGCTGGGTGGTGTGAGGCTGCCAGTCCCCTGCAGCCCCAAACTCAGCACCTGGAGCCCCAGCGTGGCACAGAGTACACACAACAAGGCTGAGGATGGACTGTGTGCAGGGCAGTCTTGGCATCTGAAATGTGTCAGATCACAGAAAACATGAAGGTAGTCCAGGTGATGGTCCAGGAATGCCCATGTGTGCATCCTGGGGTGCTGCAGGTCATGGGAGGCTGTGCTTCCCCTGCTCTCCTGCCCACTGCCCTGAGCTCGGGGTGGGTTGACTGCCACTCTAGTCTGCCTGTTGGGTTGTTTCAAACCCCAGCTCAGGACTGCCAAACCAGCAGGTTTCCAGGTACACCATGGGCCTTTGGATGCCACGGAGATCTAAATACAGCCTTTAAGACTCACTCTGCAAAATGCTCATGTCCAGCTCCAGGAAACCTGCTTTTTATGGCATCTAAATCAGCAGTTTCCTGCTGATGCCAGCACTGCATTTCTGCGTTTGTCTAATTGTGTAAAACAACAGAGCTTGGCAGAGCCACGCCAGCTAGGGAGGAGCTGGGTTTCACACTGAAGTTTTTTTCTCTCTTTTTCCCTTTTCCTTCTTAAATAACCCCATTTGGGCCTCCAATAAAAAACCAAAACATCTGGTGCTGGGTATTTGGCTACTGGGAAGCAGCTCCTCATTATGAAAAGCACAGCAGCCATGCAGGGATTCCTGGTAAGGATCAGTAACACTTAAGGTCGCGTCTGTGTTATCCCTGTCCCTCCTGGCCTTTGAATATACGGACTGAGGACACTGAGGGAGCTGTGGTGCTCTGTGCCAGCATGCAGGTAAATCATGCAAGTTATTAAAAAGGCAATTGAATCAGTAAAGAGTCCTTCAAGCCTGATTTATTGATGCTCTCATGTGAGATCTCAGCGGTGTAAGATGCTGCCGTGAGAAAGAGACAAATCAGTAAATCACAGGAGCATGGTGGGTGTTCCATGAGTGGGGAGAACCCTTTGTCAGCCCCCCCCAGCAGGGCTCGAGGCTGTTGCCCTTCTCTGGGCCAGCGGCGAGGCCAAGCCTCTGCCCACCCAGCCTGCTAGGTCTGCATGAAGAGGTGGAAGTTGGTCCTGGTAAACTCCTGATGGATGCTGTCGAGTAATTTGTCTGAGTCCTGGGGAACATCTGAGAGGACCTGCTGCCCTGGGATGCAGCTCTGCTCCGGGGTGTAGGTAAACGTGAACGAGCTGGAGTAGATGAGGCCGTCGTCCCTGATCAGCAGGAGCGGGACCGTGATGGGATATCGCAGCCACCTCCAGTCACTGCCGAAGGCAGAGACATCAGGGACGACGCACACAAGGGACTTGGGGCTCCTGGCAACAGTGCAGGAGAGGAAAATGTGCATTAACCAGGGAGGGTCCTACGCAGGAGCAGCCAGCGGTGAGTGACGGCACTTCTCCTCCATCCTGGAGCTCAGTGTGAAGCCTCCAGCCAGTTTCCTCTCTCCTCCCCTGTCTTTCATTCGTCTCTGCCAGGGTTGCTTGGTTGTTTGCAGCTCCCTGAAATCCCTGTTGTCCCCCACCCATGGCTATCCCCTGAATGCAGCCAGGGCAGAGAGCAGGCACCAGACTCATCCCTGCCTCTGCTTGCAATGCCTGTGCTTGGCCCTGCAGGATGGGCAGTGCAAGTCCCCAAGGTCTGCAGCCACGTCCTTCCCAGATCTGCCCAGCACAGCCCACACCTGGCTGCTGTTCCCTGCCTGCTGCCTGGCTCCCTTATCCGTGTTACCTGTACATCGTCTCTGCTTCCACATCTCCAAACCAGACCTTGAGGTGTGCATGGAAATACTCCCCCTGCACCTCCAGCATGGCCACGTCCCCGCCGCCCGTGAGCTGTGACAGGCAGAGCATGTGGCAGTGTTATGTGGCTGAGTGAGCCAGACTCCTTCTCCCACGGGACGCTCTGCCTGCGCATCCCATTCCCACAGCACCCCAAAACCGGGAGATGCCACATGGGTGCAGGGGCTCGGGAGCAGGAGGCACGAGGCAGGGAGGTGACAGAGAGGGAGCAGCCCGTGGCTGTGCCCACCTGCAGGGCAGCGATGAGCGGCACGGGGCTGACGGGCTCGCGGACGCAGGCCAGGCTCTCGCTGAAGGTGTACTCCACCGTCTCCGTGCTGATGATGGTCCAGCACGAGCCGTCGTTCAGCAGCTCCCGGTTGGCTTCCTTCGGGCAGGGAGATGCCTGCGGGGAGTGCCAGAGCTCCAGACACACTGCAGCAGAGATGGTGGGGAATGGGGCTGGGATGCCTGGCTCTGCCCTCAGCGTCTTGGTTTCCAGCAGGGGACTGCTTTGCTTACTGGGAAATGGGGATCATGATTCCTTTTTAAAGACCTCAGTTTCAATGTCTCCACCAAAGCTTTGCAATGATTCTGGCCTTAGTTTGGATGCAATACCCCTCCTGGTGACATGCTCCCCAGCCTGACGCAACACAGAGGAGCTTGGAGAGATGACAGCGAGCACCCTGGGGGTCCTCACCTGCTCCTGCACTGCCATACCTGGAACTGGATCACTTTCTCCGTGGAGAGACACAGGTACATGCGGTCGCTGCCTTGGAACTGGAAGGCACACTTGTGGAGCTGGGAGATGGGCTCGTCCACGTCCAGCATGGCATACTGCTTCATCACCTTCCGGATGATCTGCGGGCGGCAGCATCCCCGGGGTGGCACTGCCGCTCAGAGCCGTGGAGCGGCCAGCTCCGTGTGCCTCACAGGCAGGGATGGAGCTTACCAGGGGCGGCAGGGTGACGCCGGTGGCTGTGCAGACCAGCTGGACCACGGAACCGTAGCGGATGTACCCTTCCCGCAGGGGGAACTCGCTCCGGGCGCAGCGCTCGTCGGCTGGCCGGGAAGGAGAGAGGCAGAGTCACCGCCCCGAGCAGCCGGGGAGCAGGTTAACCTTGCCAGGCACAGGTCTGGCCGTGCTCCCGCTGCTCTCTTACTGCTCTCTCTGCTCTGCACAGGCTCACTGTTTAGAGAGACCACCATTCTCTGGGAGCCCAGCACGGGAGAGCAGGACGGGGATGCAGTACCTTCCAGGGACACCGCTGGAAGCAGTGTGGGCAGGAATACTGCTGGGCTCTGCCCTCTTCCAGGCAAGTCACTTGCTTGGATTTGTGAACCTCCAGACCAGTACAACTCTTGCTGCCCTGGTCACAGCCCCTGTGCCCTCAAAGCCAGTGGGAAATGTCCAGAGACACATCAGGAATGCCGGGCAGAGGTGAGACTGAGCCAGATTCTTGCATCCCCAGGCCAATTCCCACCCCTTTTGCACCCCAGAACTGGCTTTGCAGGACGGGAGAGCCAGGGCTGCAGGCAGGCAGCCCTGGGTATGGTGGCATCAGTGTCCCCCGAGGGTCCTTACCCAGGTGGAGGGTGAAGGCTGCCCACTGCCTGGCGCTGGCGATGAAGGCTCCCCCCTCCACAGACAGGTAGCGGGTGCTGACGGTCTGGGAGCGCAGGCGGTTGAAGAGGGACACTTTGGAGCCCGAGGAGATGCAGACTGTGGGGAGAGGTGGCTGGGTTAGTGCTTGCCAGGACTGAATGATGGCTCTGTCAGGCCCAGGCAGGACAAGCCCTGGTTCCTGGGGTACCCAGCCTGGAAGCAGCCAGCACCCTCCCCTCTGTGTGAGTGCAGGTGAGGCCCAGGGTGTGGGGAGCACACTGGCCTCAGGGCATTACACCTCGTGATGGGTGAACCATTTGGAAATGAGACATTGCTATGTCCACACACATCCTCTTTTGGGAGTTCCCATGGGCTTTGGGTCCAGCCTGGACCACTCCAGAGCCAAGCTGTGAGCAGAGAGCATCCCACCCTGGGCTGGCACCCACTTTCCTCCCCACAGAGCCATTCCTGTACGCACGGTCTGTGTTCTTCAGCGACTGCTTCTTCTGCGAGGGCTTGGAGATGACCTTGATGAGTTTGCTGTGGAAGGTGCCGATCTCCTGCCCGTTGCTGAAGAAGAGCTTCAGGACCAAGCGGAAATGCTTGCGCTTGTCCGTGTCCGAGATGTACAGGGCCTTGGCACAGCTGAACCCCTGCCAAGGGCACAGAGGGGCTGCCAGCAGCTCCAGCCCAGCCCCACCAGCCATCCTCACCCTCCTCACCGCCCCACGAGGACATAATAGTGCCCTTTCAACAAGCCTCGGGTTCATTTAAAGGGAGAAATGACCAGAGATGTTATTACAGGTGGAATGAAGAGCTGGGGATCGGCAGAGGCTTTATTTACACTGGGGGCAGAGTATTCCTTGTGGAAATGAATGTTCATGTGTGATTTATCCCACATAACATGAGAAATCGCCCTGGGTTTATGGTTTCCCCCATCCTGGCCGATATGCTGTGCTGTAGCAGCAAGGCAAGCACTGCGGACAAAGGCTCTTTCTGTGAGGTTCCTGGCCTGGCTCAGACCCCGTGCTCTTCAGGGACCCCAGATAATGCTTTTTCTCCTTTCTTCCCCCTCCAACCAAAAGATGCCAGAGCTATGCTGAAGCTTTTGAACTTTGGGATCAACTGGGGCTTTTTTTTTTTCAGCTGTTTATCTGTAAATGAAGGACCAGGCTTTCATTTTGTGATGAGCAGCAGTGCTGCTCGTTAGGAGAAGAAACCAGAGCTGAGGGAGCTGGGTAGATTTTGACAGCCACAGGGCTGTGAATCTGAAAAGATGGTGCCAGAGAAAGACAGGCATCTTTGGGCTGCCTGGACTGCTGCACATGCCACAACAGGCTGGCAGAGTGGGAATGGGGAGTTATGGCTAGGGGGAAAGAACTGTGACATCCTGAGGATGGGGAGGGTGTGACATCCCAGGGTGTGGGGTGATGCTGGTGACAGCCCAGCCCCTGCATGAGGGGGATCCCCACAGCCCCAGAGAGCCACAGGCTCTACCTTTGCATCTGGCTGCTCCTCAAAGCTGAGCTTCTGGGTCTCCATCAGGCTGCTGCCCATGCTGTCCAGCCCCATGTACCCACACACCCGAAATCCAGCTTCTCCCAGGTCCCTGGCTGGAAGAGACAAGGAGAAGCACCTTCCAGCCCCTGCAAAGACTCAGCTTCTCCAGGCACAGACCATGGCCAGGCTCCAGCCCTCCCTGGGTCTGGATTTTGGAGGGCTCAGGCTTGAGCAGGAAAGGAGTTTGGGGGGCCAAAACCAACATAAACTGAGTCACTCTCCCCTTTGCAGAGGCAGAGGGCAGCCCTCCATGGTGCAGGAGGGGAGGGAGGAGAGGTCCAGGGCTGCTGCCCAGTGCTCACCTTTTATCTGCTCCTGCTTTAACTTCCATCCCGGCCCGCTCAGGTAAACACAAGGTGGGGGGCAGAAAAACCTGCAGAGACAAGAGGGCATTTTCTCACTGCCCTTCAGCACCCTGAAAAGGTGCTCAGGAGTGGCAGGACGGCTGTGCTGAGAGCAGAGACCTTCACTGGGGACCACCAGCACCGGGAGCAACCCTGCACCCCAGGAGGCACATGGAGCTCAGTGAGGGGCTGGGGACCCTCTGCCCTGCACCGCCTCCAGTGCCTGGTTCCAGCCTCAACAGCTGCCACATCTGGTGGTGCCACTGGTGGCCATGATCCCACCAGTGACAAGATGGCCCTGGGATGGGAGGACAGGGACCCGGGCACCCGTACCTCCAAACAGCCCCCAAAGACAGGGAGGGATCAGACCCCTGCCTCTGCCTGACTGCCATGTGGGAGTTTCAGCTGGTTGGGAACAGAGTTTGCATTCACAATCAGTTTTGGAACCCAGTGCAAATAAATCTGTAGCTAGGAGTTTGGAAACCCATTTTCCTGTGTTTTATTTGGGTTTCCACTGTCTTTGCACTTGTGTGAATGGTGTAAATTCATCCTCTATTGATACTGGGTAAAGCACTAGCAGAGGAAACATCAGTGCAGGGGGTTGGATATTTTGGAGCCCCAAAGTCCTGGGTACAGGTTTATTTGAACAACTCATCCACAGCATGGGCCCCTGACTCCCACTGTGAAGGAAAACGGCACCAGCACCTTTAACCTGCGAGCTCTGTGCAGGTTTTCTCTCCCTTTCCAGACCTGCCATCTGATTTTCACGCTCATCCTTTGCACAGGGTCAGAAGCAGAGGAAGAGGCTGAGATGAGAGGGCTCTCTCCTGGCTGGAAGATTCAGTCCTGAAATAACATTTTTACCTGGGGACCAGCAGCCCCTGGCAGGAGACTGGATGTGGTGAGGACTTTGCAGGCACAGCCAGCCCATCCCAGAGCTGTCTCCTGGGGTCGCTGGGGTCTGGGTGGTTACGCCTTGGAGGCTGAGCTTGTCTCCTCACAGCTATTCCATACTCGGTAATAACGGAGGAGTATTTATATCACAAGGATTAATGGAGGATTAATTACATTGCAGTGCTGCAGTCTGACGTCACTGCCCAGGAGTGGCAATTTTGGAGATTCAAGCCAGAACCTCAAGGTGTTTTTGCAGCGTGGGAAGGATTTTCAAAAATAGCAGCTTTTTGGAGACCACTGGCATTGATGGAAATGCCTCAGTCCCTGCTGTGGCCATGCAGACTTTAAGACAAGAGTTACAGGGCAGCTAAAACGCTAGTCTTTCCTTCTTGGGGGGTGAGATTTGAATAGAATCTTGACTTCTTTTACTTTGTCTTTCTTTACCGCTTCATGGAAAGAATGGTACCACTGGGAATGTCTAACTGGGATGGATGCAGGTTGGAGCTAATGCCTTTCTTGTGTTATCAGTTCATGGAGACTAAATGGTGGCTTTGGATGCAAAGATGTTGTGAGTCAATGCAGAGGGGATATGTCAAATAATTTGCTTCACCAGCTTAGATCAGCGAAATCCAGCAAGGCTGAAATCGAGCTTTAGGTAGCTGGGTTTAGAAGTGGCTACTAGAGAAGCTGGAACAATCTCCCACCTTTTTTCGTTGCCGTAGGACTTCTGTGCGACTTTGGCATGCAGGATCAGCACGGTCTGGTCTGCTGGCAGCTGCAGGTACCTCCGCACGCTGTCCCGGAGCAGGCTGGCTTGGTACGGGTTGGACCTACAAGACAGAAGTTCCTTGGCACTGTGGCACCATAGCCAGCTCCTGCCCAGCCCTGCAGGGAGCAAGGAGCTCCCTCCATGTGCAGCCTGATGGGGTGGGGAAGGTGGAATGGCTTTCCCACCAGAAAGCATTGGAGCTCAGCTGCTCTGAGAATGGGGCTGGCATTGGAAAATATAAAGTTTGGATAATGGAATAACTGCTTCTTCAGTTTGCCACCGAACACACACAGGGCATTTCTAAGACTTCCAGCCCTGTGCAAGGGTGGCAGTGCTCTAACTGATTATTAATTTGTTTTTCCACCTGATGTGCTCGTTGCTGTATGGGTTTTGGGTGAGTTGGGAAGCGATGCTGCTGAGCTGTGAGTGCAGCTGGGGAGCTGTCATGCGAGATGGAGCCACTCATTGGTTTCTGAAAGGGATGTTGGGTGAAAATAGCTGCATTTTTCTCTGAGACCTGAGAAGTAGGTGGTTCTGCTAATTGTTTCTGCTCTATTACCTAGAAGGAGTTCCCAAGCACCTGGCATTTAACTCTGCTAACTCAGTAGGTTGGGTGTTAACCAGATGGAGAGAGAGGAGGCAGATCCGAGATGCCCAGCTCTGCCACCTGGAACACGTGTGCAAGGACGGGGGATGCAAGGGGGGACAGCTCTGGGGTGTCAGCTGTGGAGGCCTTCTGTGGTGCTGGCTTGCCTTCAGAGGAGGTGAGACCACTCACTGAACAACACCAGCTCCCGCCCTGCTGAAAGCCCCTAAACCTCCTGAGTTTGGGACAGGAACATTCCACGAGTTTGGGATATTTGACTGGATAAGACAAAACCAGAGGAAGAGTGCTGAGGTGTCTCAGCCCACCGAAGGACAGCCCGCTGCTCGTCAAATATTAGCTGTCCAATGGAACGACGAGTCCGAGTCTGAGGGGCTGTCCGTGGGCGAGGCTGAGGTGTAAGGCTCTACCCCCGTTCCAGAAAGTTCTCTGTTATTTGGTTGTTTATTGGTTGATGTCGGTTGTTCCCTCCCCTATTGTTGCCTGATTGAACTACTGTTACCGAGTTCCTCCCCTTCTGTCTCTTCCCATTGGCCCGGTCTGCTCGCTCCTCCCCTTTGTTGCCATGCTTAATCAGCTGCACAGCCCCAGCTCCCTCAGAATTTTCCTCGTTCCCTTTGAAAATAAAGCTCGGGTTTGCATGGGGAGAAGACCCTCTCCTGCCTCTGTTGTTCCTGGGACAGCTAGGGGCTTTAGCCGCCTGGTCTCCTTGAGGCGTGCCTGCTGCTCTGCGAGCCAGCGCCGCCCGACTGACGGCCGCCGAAGACTGGACACGGTTGTACTTATCGTGTCTGCAGGAAGGTCACTGGAGCCTCCCCGGCAGGACAGACGTTCCTCCTGAGGCTGACCCCCCTGGACAGTGACAGAGGAGGAAAAGGAGATGCCTGTGCAGGAGTCTCTCCTTGGCACATTTGTCAATGTGGCCACTGGGAATGTTGCTCCTACCAAGGGGACCCAGCCTGGCTGGTGATGAGTCTCCTATTAGAGACGGAGATAAAGCAGTGGCCAGAGAAGGCTGTGAAGCCCCAGCCACAGTGGAAAACACATTGCAGAGTAACTGGGAGAGAGCGTCTGGGGGCTGTGGGCAGCACTGGGGGATGACTCGGAGGAGAAGAGGCATCAGCCATGGCCAGCCAAGGAGGAACTTGCAAGAGGTGTGCAGGGGAGCATTCCCATTAAACAGCCTCTCTTCCTCTCACTTAAATGGGCTAGAAATGAAGAAAAGTTGAGGGCATAAACAGTCAGATGTGTTAAGAGAGGTAAGTCTGGTCCTGCCATCACCCCAAGGCAGTCTCCTCATGGTGAGCTCCTCTGGGGTCAGAGGCCAGAGCAAGCTCCCAGGGAGAGAAGCTGCAAGCAGTCATCCCAAGCAGCCTTTTAGGAGAGTTCGTCTGCCAACTCTGTTCTTACCAGTGCAGCACATATTTTAAGAAGCCTGTGCCCCTTACAGCTTTTAGCACCCATGTTGCAATTCACTCTTACCACATATCACTTCCGTTCCAGCTTTCCCACCTTTAGATGGAGCTGATGCTCTCCTGTTGTATGTGGAAGAAAAACACTTGTCCCATACAAGCAAATATTTACCCAGTGTCTTCTCTGAGCAGTGCCACGGGGCCCTGACACTGTGCACTGCACAGATGTGCTCTGTTTGGTTACTAGAGGGGCGATGTAATCTCCTGCCCTCCTTGTTCCCAGTTCTTTATCCTAGATGTGGTAGCTGGATCACTAGTAAACATAAATCAACAGAGCTCTGTCAGAATCAGATTTACAGCCAGGGCCAGTGTCAGTGTCACCCACAGCATTAACTGCTACTCTGTGCCTGGAAAATGAATGTTTTATGGCCATTCCTGACTGCAGAGCACAGGCTGCCACCAAGCTCTGCTCTTGTGGCAGCCCCAGAGCTGCTGCCAGCACAGGGCTCTGGGCTCAGCCCTGGCTCACCCCACAGCACTCATGTCAAGGCAGGAGGAGCTCCTTTGCCAAGGCTGTACCTGTCCCCTCCATCCCTCCATCGTGGTGCTGGGAGACTCCTGCCCCAGCCCACTGAAGCAGAGCTTTATCAACCAGTATCCCACCAGTGTCCACCCCAGGGTGGGTTACTCAGTCTTGCTGAAAAGCTTCACTCCAGCCTTTCCAGCCAATGAATAGTTTATATTTTTGCACAACCAAAGAGATCCCATAAGAAAGTTATTTAATCTTTTTCCATAATGGCAATCTGCAGCTGTTTCACTCCTCTGCTGCCAAGC